>OX327015.1:34378911-34538911 GCA_946800695.1 Geum urbanum
AGATGAATTTGTGTTCCACAACCTAGAATTACTCGGTTTCACCTCCAAAGATATTACAATCCTGCAACTCAAGGACAGCTGGGCCGCCTTATAAAGAATCACACCCATTTTCCCCAATTGTCAAATTTTCTGAGTCGGAAATTCCAGCTCTGGTTCTCAGGGGACCATTATTTGCCAGATAGGTCACTCTTGATGGTCCTCTCTGATTCAAACTTGTTCAACCCAGACTCCCGTTTCTGACCACTTGGGTAATTTTCATTTCCCTTCAATTCTCATTTTCTGTTGTAAAGTTTCGTGCTTTATCTGATTTTCTGTTTTCAATTCCATTCCTATAGAGCTAGGGTTACTGAAATATGAATGTTAAAACTAGAGCTCTGTTAATATGAATCATTGTGGAATTTACTGTAAATTTTGGGTCTTTATAGTCGGTGAATTTTATCATTGTTCTCTCATGAGCTTTTCTTGTCTGCGTGTTTTTGTGGTTGTGGGATCATGTTGAAGAGTTTCTATGAGACAAAGATTGCGTCTTTGAATTGGAATTTTGACTTCAAACATTAACCAATATATGTCTGATAAGATATATTTGAATCCATAAGAACATGTGCATTCGTGGAAGCTAGTCAGGGGTACTCAGCTGTGGCACTTGTGTACCTTTATGTATCAGAAAAACTTCAGAGCTTATCATTTCTTGAGATGAGGGTTTAATGTCAAGTAGTCCTGTAGTTGCTTGTGCTTAAATGTATGGTAGGAAGTACAATTATGTGTCGTGGTTCATATTTCTGGCTTGCTATGCCTAATGCCATCATATTGAGATAGTCTTACTGATACCATCACCGTCTGAATGATTTGAAGGTAGCATAGAGTTGATGACATGATTCAAAGGTGATTTAATTACCCTTCTCTTTTCTCTATGTATCAGGTATTTGACATCTCCAGTGACAGTGTGAAGGAAGTTGCTTTTGTTTGTGGGATTTGACACTTAATTGATCGAATACGCTCAATGGTGGTGCTAAGAAAGGAAGAAGCAGACTTCTAAGGAATTATGGATGTACGTAAAGCTGAGGCAGCCAGCGCTAAGGAGCTTGCAGAGAAGAAGCTCATAGGAAGAAATTATGCTAGAGCAAAGAAGATTGCTTTGGCGGCTCAAAAGCTGTATCCTCAGCTTGAGGGTCTTACTCAACTGTTGACAATAATAGATATTCATATCTGTGGAGAAAACAAAACTATTGGAGAAGCGGATTGGTATGGAATACTTGGTGTGGCTCATTTTGACAAGTATAAATCAATTAGGAAACAGTACAGAAAATTGGCGTTCATGCTTCATCCTGATAAGAACAAGTCTCCTGGTGCAGAAGGTGCATTTAGGTTGGTTTCAGATGCGTGGGGTTTTTTATCGGATAAGTCTAAGAGAGCAACCTATGAGAAGCTAACATTTTACCACAGTCAGAGTTTGGAAGGAGTTCAGGGTGTAGTTCCAACCCACTCTGGCGGTCACCAAGCCGCCAATGCCTTTCGAAATGTTACAGAAAGAGTAACTTCAGATGATAGGGCCCAACATGGTCCCATTCCCCCAAATGGACCTACTACTTTCTGGACAATTTGCAATTGGTGCAGTATCTATTTTCAGTATGTCAGGGCTCATCTAAATCAGACTCTCAGGTGCACCGAATGCAAGAGGGTGTTTACTGCTACAGAAAAGGTTCCACCTTCCGCTGTTTTGGAGTCATCTAGTAGTTCTTCTCACCAGAAGGATCACACTAAAAGACACCATGGTGCTAGTAGAAAATCATTTAATGCTGTAAAAAACAATGCTGCAGCTCTAAACTTGGGAACTGAGGGGTGTTTGGCTCATCAATCAGTGATTAAGTCAACCTTCCAACATGACATTTTTTCTGCAGTGACTGGGGCTGCTAGCACTGTTGCATCAGGTAATTCAGCAGCTGTGATGGTGGTTCATGCAGATGAGAAAGTGCAGAGCGCGCGAGAGGAGAGACAGTCAATCGCTGAATGGGAGAGGAGTCAACAGTTAATGGGAAATCCGATTTTCAAAAAGAAAAGAATTCATGATAACCATCTGAATGATTCAGAAGGATGCGTGGCCAATAAGATCGCCATTGGAAATGATGGAGCTGATTTAGAAGGTGTATCTGAATCAAATACAGGCAATGTCGGTACAAAAAGAATCTATGGTGTCTCTACTATAGATAATACACCGAGTAGCAAGAGAGAGTTATCCTACCTTGAAACGCAAAATTTGCTGATGGAAAGGGCACGACGTGAGATTTTAAAGAGGCTCAAGGAACAGAGCTTAGCTACTGAATCGATGAACTCAAACAAAGAGCAAGAGAAGGTAGGAGATAATAAACAGAAGACTGCAGTACATGTTAAGACAGAGAAACGCAGCGATAAAAAGAATGATGCTTTATTATCTATGTCAACTATAGTTCCTGATCCTGATTTTCATAATTTTGACTTGGATCGAACGGAAAGCTCCTTTAGAGATGAACAAGTCTGGGCAGCATATGATGGTGAAGGGATGCCTCGTTATTATGCTCGTATTCAGAAAGTGATCTCTAGGAAGCCATTTAAAGTTTGCATCAGTTGGCTTAATGCAAGAAGCAATGCCGAATTGGGTTCATTGGACTGGATTGGTTCTGGTTTCACTAAAACATGTGGGGATTTTAGGCCTGGAAAACGTGAAACAACTAAGAATTTAAATGCCTTCTCAATGAAGGTAGATTGGAGAAAAGTAGCGTATGGAATGATTCGTGTATTTCCTGGAAAGATGGAGGTCTGGGCTTTATATAGAAATTGGTCCCCTGATTGGAATCAACATACCCCGGATGAAGTGGTAAACAAATACGACATGGTGGAAGTGGTGAATGACTTTACTGAAGAAGATGAGGTGTCTGTTGTTCCAGTAGTGAAGGTTGCTGGTTTCAGAACAGTCTTTCAAAAGCATTTGGACCCTAAGGCAGTCAGGAGGATTCCTAAACAAGAAATGTTTCGGTTCTCCCATATTGTTCCCAGTCACTTGCTTACTGGTGAAGAAGCTCATACAGCTCCTAAGGGTTGCTTAGAGCTGGATCCAGCAGCTCTCCCATTAGAACTCCTCGAAGTAACAGAAGCTAATCAGCCGACTGTGGCAGGAAATGTCGCAAAAGCAAAGCAACAGGTGTTTCAAAGTGTGTCAACAACAGAAGATGCAGAGATGAAAGAAGAGAGAATTCAGACAGTGGAGAACCAACCAATGGTGGTTGGCGATGGTTCATACCTAGTTGGTCAAGGAAACTGATGCGATATATGCAAACACCAGTTAAAGATGTAGATCGCATCTAGATAGTTTTTGCTCTTTGCATATGCCAAGCCCTTTTTGCAAATGTACATGCTGCTTATTTTGCGCTGCAATAGTTTAGCTCCTAGCTGGCGGGCCGATATTGATTTTTGACGTTCTGAGAACGCAAAACTTTGGTATTGAGACCAATTATCATGGCTTGGAGAATGAAGTTATGAAGTTTTAGTGTCCTTTTGCCTAATGCTTGGTTCACAGATTTTTCTTATTCTTTTTGGTCTAAATTTCTTTGCTTCGATCTCAGTGTACTGACTTTACTCCTCATGTTAGTTTCCAAAATCCAAAAACAACATAACGCTACAACATAATAGTGTACGTGGATTACTCTCTGTGTGATATTAAATTAAATAATTATAAATATTAAATTGTACTATTAAAAGTATTAACTATATAGGTAACAATCTTTGTCAAGGTTCTATATTCTCAAAATATTTCATAATAACTTCGTTGTCAATAATAACGGATATGTATCCCGCTTTGATATTGAATTTAAAAAAATGATTCTTCGATTACAAAAGTAGTATTTGTTGAAGGAGAAAAGTAGATAGGCAAGTAGATAAATTTGAAACTGTACTTTATTAATTGATAGATGGCATTGTATAGGCCTTACAATCTGTTACAATTATTATCCCTATAAATTAGGGATTGCGAGAATATTTACTCCTATACTCATTAGGACAAGACACACACCAGGATACCAGGAATATTATTTCCTTAAATACTCCCCCTTATGTCGCGATCCTCATGTATGATGTACAACATGTTGCCCCACTAAATACCTTGCCAAGTAAACAAAAAACCTCTTAGGTAAAAACAAAAGTTTGGTCTAAGGGGAAAATAGTACAATGCAGTAACTACAAAAGTGACCACATGCTATGTAGATTCCCCCTGATGTCTACAAAATGAACTCCCTCTGATCAGTAACTCAATCTTAGAGTTCAGACAATCTTCGCATACCAATGCGTCTCACATGCTTTGCAAATGTAGGTTTGACTAAGGACTTGGTAAACAAGTCTGCAACATTATCCACCACACCAATCTGATTGACACGAATAATCAATAATTGTTGCTATTGTTGATTGTAAGAGTACTTTGACGAAATGAATTAAGTATGACCACTCTTAATGTAACCCAACTTTATTTGTTCAATGCAAACCACATTATCCTCAACGATGTAAGTTGGTATTGTCATAGTAGACGATAATCCACTAGACCCTTGAATATTGTGTGCTATTGTCCTAAATCAGACACACTCATTAATCGTTTCATGCAAAACTATAGTCTCAAAATAATTCGAGGTAGTAGCAACAAGGGTTTACTTTGTTGATCGCCAAGAATCGTCATGTTCTCATGGTGAATACATAACCAGTATGTGAACGTCCTTTATGTGGGTCAGAGAGATACCTAACATTAGCAAAACTAACAAAGACATCACAAGGTGTCTCTGAATAAGGGACTGCACTAAATCGATGAATAGTGCTTGCAACCTGTTCAACTTTCAATGGATTGAATATTTCCTTTGATGGATCGAAGCCATGGCTCGGGTTTGTCCATGGTGCAACCTTCGATGGATCGAGAATTCCTCTCGATGGATCGAAGGGTGCCTTCGGGTCTTTCCAGGGAACATAATGGATCGAGAATTCTTCTCGATGGATCAAAGGCTTTGGGTCTTGCATGTTGTAAATCAACCATCAGTTTTTTGGAAATTTCATGTTTTTCACTGTATTCTTTGTAGGGAAAGAAATAAGTCTAAGTCAATGAATTCCTTCAAGTACCTGAAGGTATGTTATACTCTATTTCAGTGATTTTGTGTTGGCGCATACAGAAAAGACATGTCTAGATGTGTGCACCAAGCTATAGTTAACCAAGCTCCAACCGCACTAATATATGGAATCTTAACTCCAAAGGTTCCTTACCATCATCATTATGATGAAATTGATCATTTTGAGTTCCAGACTACAAACAACTATTGGTTTGCTAATAAGGTGTGTTTTGTCCATTGCTTGATTTAGACGTAAGCAAACTGGTGAATAAAAATTCAACCAACTCGATATACCATCTCTAAACCACTAACAACATAGACTTAAACCAAGATAAAATCGAGTCCTACCAAGGTGTATCATCTCAAACAACTTGTTCATCTACTGAACACGCATGAGCATAACTTTTCATTTTTGTATCTCTTCCCAATCAAGTAGTCACTTAGAGTAGTGAACGTCTCAATCTTATCCCATGAGAACTCTATAGTTTAAAGTTACTTGAATTGAGTATAACCATGTCAACCGTCATTCTCATGTAAATCTCTGAATTGAAATCCTCATAGAGATATACTTTAACCAAATCTATTAGTTGCATACTCAATTTTTTGAATACTACCAAACTGACAAGGTAGTGGAAAGTGATGATATCCATAACCAGAGAATAGATCTCCTTATAATCAGTACTAGGGCGTTGAGAAGGTCCTTGTGCCATAAGTTATTCTCATTGTGCTTCCAAACAAAGACTCATTTGTGTTTAACCGACTTACCATTCAGTGGTTATAGCACTACCATACTGAAAACATGCTATTTGTAATAGAGTCTAGTTCAATCTAGATTGCAGCTTTCTACATTGGTCAATTTTCTCTACGTTGACAATCCATAACTAAGCAAGGTTCACTTTATTGTTGTCAATTCTTGAGCGACGGAATAAGTAAATGCATCATCAACGAACTTGAAAGAACCATCCATAATACCGCTAATAATTGTTTGACTTGGTGAGATTTCTTTGTTTACTGGCATCGTCATTGACTCTAAGGCGTCCCCCCTTGTTTGTCAATGTCGACTTTTAGAAACAATTGTAGTTAGAAACAATGTCATATGTTGATGATGAACAGTTGTGCTTTGATGACTTACCTTTTCATCGGCAACTCATCAATGGATTTTGATCGACACTACACCCTGACTATGGTCAATAGAAAATGCTATATTGCCCAGGTGTTGCGTTAACTTGCCCAATGCCAGAGACTTTCAACCTTGTAGGATTTGAAGCATGTGTAACCAATCTCATCACTCTCATGATATCAGTAAAGAAGTCAGACATCGAACCTGCTACTTTCTGAAGATCAAGAATACACTGCACTTTAATCTCACACTGAGATGTGCGGGGATCATGATGAGACATAGTTGGGGCATACCACGTCAATTTTTGACGTTTAACCAGAATGAAACCATTCTTATCTCCCCCTAACGGTGGGAAGTATGCATCATTACAGTGACTATCTGCAAAACTATTAGTAAAGAGATCTCATATCAAAGGTTCTAAATAATGGACCACATTTGGAGATATACCAGTAACATAGATGCCTAAACGTCGTTGAGAACCCATTTTAGTACGCAGTGGAAGCATAGTAGGCATAAGTGCCGTGTAACCAAGAGATGCGTATATGTGAGATATCAAGATCATATCCAGTGACCAACTTGTATACACTGAATGGTTAGCAGGTTACGGGTCTCAAGTGAATAAGCATAGCTGCATGTAATATTGTATATCCCCAAACAGATACCGGTAACTTGGTATAAATTACCAAATCTATGGCCACAAGCTGTAACTGCTTGATTTATGCTTCTGCAAGATTGTTCTGTGAATGAACATGAGGAACTTCTGCATTATCCAATCTAATAAACCTAATTGGATTATCCGGGTGGTGAACCTGAAGCTTAATAATATGTGCTAGGAGTTTTCAAAATGTAGTGTACCATGTGGATTGCAAAGACGTGTGACCCATGTGTCAATGTAGCAATCAAAACCAGATATAAACAGCTCACATATCGGTTTGATTGGTCCACAAATATATTCTTGGAATCTATGGAAGAATGAAATTTGTGTCTATAACAAAAGACAGTCATGCATGTAAACAACATTATATACAAGAACAAGCTTTGAAAATCAAGCCAGGATTTTGCCATAAAGGCATCCAGTGGGTAAAACATGCACATGATTGTGTTGTGCTCGTCTTGGAGATCGAGCCTAAACCAAGTAGATTAATCTCACCCCTCCTCATCTAAACTGATGATTAAAAGTATTCCCACATGGTTCTTTTCTCTTAAGAACCAATGATCATGAGAATTTTTCAACATCTTGATCATCATAATGCAAAAGCTCATATGAGGCCAAGTGACACATAATAATATAAGTGACTATATTTGATTCAATGATTCAGACCGTAGTAAGATATAAACCACTACAAATCCTCATAAACCTCTCTAAATTGTGTCATTGGAAATATTTTATGGAGATTGGACACAAAATTCTTTTTCATTCTCACAATATTGTTCAAAGTGAAAGTCGTTAGCACAAATTGTTTTCAAAACTTAACAAGGTTCAATTGGCTATTAGGCATGTATAACACTCAATCTCGCTATCATATATTAATAAAATAATGTCAATCAATCCGTCTTTGAACCCAAGACATGGCGAACACTTTAAGTGGATACTTAAAGATTTCAAATGGTGTAACTTTTATAGAGTGCTGATATGGTATGACAATAGCTCAAAACAGCCTGATGTTTAACAACATCTGACTGGTCAAGATGACCCTTGTAGATTACATCTATGGCATGGAAAATACCAATGTAAAACCACATTTGCTGCAGAATTTTAGGTTGGTCAATTTAGACATTTTTCTGAACCATTTTTTCTTGAGAAAAACCAATGTGAAAATACATCCAAAACACCAAAATTCGGAAAGACTCTTCGATGGATCGAGAATAGTTCTCAATTGATCAAAAGGTTGTTGGAGTGCATGAACCCGAGGCTTAGCCTCGATGGATCGAGACATGTTCTTCGATGAATCAAAGAAGGTTTGGCCTTCGAAACCTGTGGCCTTCCTTCGATGCATTGAGGGTTTTTCTCGATGGATCGAAGGTTTTGTTTTTCTGAATCAGAGGGAAACCTTTGATGGATCGAAGGAAAAAAATAGGCCTTTTTTGAATGGATCAAAAAATGCCAAAAACCAATCATAGATTCATTCGTTGAATCGAAGAGTTTCTAGGATCAAACTATCCTCTCTTTTGTCTCATTTTTATGATACTTTGGTGTCATAATTCCATAGAACATTATAGAATTTGAACTTTATATGCAATATGTATGAACATAACCATTCTAATACTTTCAAATACCGAAAGAAAGAACTTTTATTACTTTGCCAACATCAAAACTTACATCAAAAGATTGTCTTATTCCAAAACTGACTAAAACAAAGTCTCAAACTATGACTATACCCAAGTCAAAAAGAAAACTAAACTTGATTACATCGCAAAAACATGAGCCTAATACATAGAGTTATTCAAAATTCGCAGTTCTAAGACTTGCTTTCTTTTTCGTTTGCTATTATGATACTGGCTTCTCTACCATCATTCATCTCATAAACTTCGGTGAAGTGTAGTCTCATGTGCCAGATATTACTTGCACATCTTGTAGGTATTATGGATATCGTTGGGTGCACAACATTGTTTGTGCATGTGCTTGGTGGAGCCACACCTATAGCAAGGTAACAAGCCAAAGTAGAAGCAGAATTTGAAGAATGTCTTCCATTCCTAAGACCAGAATGATTCTTGTTGGAGTTGTATTGGTTGTTGTCCTGGTGAGTCCAAGTCAAATTTCGACTATTTTCTCCTCTACCATGGTCTTTGCCGTACCTTCCTTTACCACCACGATTTTAATAAGGTGTAGAAAAATTGTTCCTCTTATCCTTTCGTGCATTTCCTGTATGATTAGCCTCATTGACTCTTTTTGTACTGGCTGGCCTAACATTATTGTTGAGAAGAATCTCGTAATACCTTTCTTTCTTGGCCAACACATTCATGAGATCACTAAATGATCTAATTCGCTATTGAACATAATTCATGTGATATTGGAATGAAAGGTTGTACTTGGAGGTAGGAAATATGCTTAAAGACTTCTCAATAATAGCCTGATCAGTCTTTGTAACACCACAAACACTCAACTCTGATTGAAACTCTAACATAGCTTGATTAAAAACATTAATACTTGGATAATCCAATAGCTGGATTGAATCCGATCTTTTTTGCAATTCTAGAAGTTGTGCATAATGTGCATTATTAAATCTTTCATGTAAAACCACCCACAAAACATCATTCTTGAGCACATATTGCTGCTTTAGAACTAGATGGATGTGTCACCTTAAAAACATGAAGACTTGAGCTTTGCGAGCTGGAGTATGTGTTCAGTACCAGGTGATGGTGGATAAATAATATCAATAAGCTTTATACTGAGAAGACTTTTCTCAACATCTGATACCTAATGATAGTATTCTACTCTTTGTGGATCAAGGATGCAAAACTTTGGTCTTTCTGCCTCAATCGAAGTCATCTACAAGAGATAAGAGATGTAATTTAGTTTACCAATTGAAATAACCATGATCACTAATATCAAGTTTAGGGAATAAGAAACATGATTTATGATCTATGGTCACAAAAATCGATGCAATAGCCGATAACTTCATACTACTCTCCATAAATCCGTGAATGACTCAGAGTTACAAAATATCGACTTCCCTTTTTTCTCATATACTGTGACTCCCGCAGGACCGTCACTTATACTCTACTTTTGTATACAAACAAAAAATGATATATGTCCTTAGGAACTAGAGGCATATTATTGAAAAATATATTGCATAGTATGAAAAATTCATCCTAAATCTAGTCTTAGATCTAGGGTGTTGCGATAATTAAGTTTTTCAATTTAATTCTAAATCCAAGAGGGATAAAAAAATTACTTGGATGGGTGTGATACTCGGTATGACCGCAACTGTAGTTTGTTGAAAATTGGAGAATATGCTTGTCGCGTAGGAATAACAAGCTCCACAAACTGATGAACGATGATGGCGTAGGGGACCAATTGTGATCGATGATGGTGTCAAAGATGGTGAATTTGGCGATTTGATTTTTTTTCTTTTAGGGTTTGGGTTGAGGGCTATCAACTCAAGAACTGTTGATAGCATGTTGAATGAGAAAAGTAGATATGCATGTAGATAAATCTGAAATTGTACTTTATTCATTGATAGATGACCTTATACAGGCATTACAATCTGTTACAATCATTATCTCTATAAATTAGAAATTGAGAGAATATATACTCTTATACTAATTAAGATAAAACACACATCAGGATTTTAAACAATATTTTGATATAGACAAGGTTGGAAAACTAATAAATAAGCTAAATTTAAATTGATTTAATAAAAAATAAAAAAACCTTTCATAATTAGATAGGAGGGGCACGTAACTTTGTGATCGGTTTTGTCTCACAAAAGTAACATCACTTCTTACTTATATTCATATAATATCTATTACGGGTCAGTTGTATATGGATGAAGACTTGGACAATTCTTACATTATTAATTGCTTACTTGATATAGTATATATAATATAATGTATACCATATATATTGGTTAGCAACAGTCGTGTTCTAGTGGTCAATGAGTTCGTGATTGGTTATGGTCAATTACCGTTAAATTTGCATCAAACAGAAGATATTAAATTATTTTTAACTGTTTTTTAATTACATGTCATTGAATGTAAATCTAACGACAATTTCTATGAAGTCAAGGGGCTATAACCGGGACTCGCCCAATGTAGTTCCGCCTCAGCATGCATTTTTTAACCAGTATATATAAGCACCATTGAAAATTCAAATACACGAGTTTCATCTTATTTCTCATATAATCTTCTCTCTGTGCATGAGTTCGATCTCCCTATGGGCCGGCATTGCTTTTGAACTTAATTTTCCAACCGAAGAGTCTCCGGCCGAAAAATCATCAAATATAGGTGTCGAAAGTGACACCAATATTTTTACCAGCAACATTACAACAACCTCTTTTACTTGCTTCTTCGGAGTATTTTCAATGCGAATTCTTGTCGATGTAGTTTGTAACCAACAAAATACAAGTAAGTCAACTTCACGGTCTTGATCATGATAAAAGAATCCATATATGCATGTGAGCGTCGACCAATCAAATATTCTAAACGATGAGCTCGATCATACGTGTCTTCATATATGTAAAACATTCATGCACTTTCAGAGTCAGTTCCCTGCATCAAACGTCGTTGGAGAATCTGATGGGAGAAGAAGAAGGAACTACGTACAAAGTTTGTTTATACATGGTGTCTTGTGTCTCGGAAGACCATCCTTGATTATATTTTTACATATATGCGCAATTACCTCCAGAAGTCTTGTGAAGTTTCATAGATAGGCAAATTATATTCCATATGGTTCCAATTTCAATCGCCTTCTATAAGACTTCAACCCGTACTCTTGTGCAATTGTAGAATCTTCAATCTTGCATGGGGGTAGCTAGTCTGCTAGTGTACTTAATATCTAACTTAACGTGGATACCGGTCATATACCCCATTACTATATGAATGTGTCGACATTATGCTACTTAACAAGCCACAGTCAAGCAAGTTAATAATATTGTATGTTTCGCCTTTGGATCCGTGTTTTGTTTTAGGTCTAGAATAAAGATGGTATAATATAGGACTACTATCTTGGTTTTGTTTGATCAATAATTTTGGGATTTATAGATGAGTTAGAAACTTAGATATTTGGGGATTAAAACTTCTATTTGGAACCCCTTGAACTTTGTTGATTGATTGAAGTTATGTCTCTATTTATTTCTAGTAACAAAAGATGAAGAATAACCAAACGAATGAACACAAATCGATCTATATATATATATAGATCCAATTAACAAGCTTGGAGGATAGCATGATATAGAAATATGTATCAAATGGATATTAGAGATTCCGTTGGTACCAATTTAAGGTAGGGATATGTAGGTGAATGGTGCGTAGTGAGTAACTAGTGGCACATTCTCAGCTTGTGTAAAACTAATTACAATTAATGCGGTATGTTTCACGAAAGTTTAGGTTAGCCCAATGTTATGTTTCGATCTCTCCTTCCAAACCGTTTAAAAATTTATATGCATGTGTTAATTTATTAAGTTTTTGGGTATTATACATTTCTACATATTTTTAATACACGAAGTCAAAAAAATATAATTATCACGTGTTAAATCAAATATGCAACACGTAATTATATAAGATTAAAGTAATTAAAAAGATTTACTTTGTCTGAAAACACGGAATTTAGTGTTTCCGATCAAGCATGTAACAAAAATTGACTACAGTCATGCATGACGTTATCAATTTAATGCACCGATCACACATTTATGTTATGAAAATTGATAGTGGACTAGTCGATCTTGATTTTGGTTAGTTAAAAATCATACAACGTCTAACCAACCGATCTAGTTTTACTGTTTTAGAATCTCACACCCTTCTCCAAACTTCTTTCATGTACCAAAAATCCGTCCACATTATCCTCCCTTCAAATGATTAGTCGGATTACACAAGCCTACTTAAGGTCGAGCCGCCTAACTAAACACCTTCGATACTTGTTATAACAACCAACTTGTGCAGTGATATGGGCCTTAATTAAGGAAGGCCTAACATTTGTGCTCTTCAATTTACGTGGCATGTCATGCAAATAAATTTAAAATTCATATTAAAATCCAAATAATCTACCTTGCCACATCATAATGTTGCAATACCAACTTTACCCTCTCATATTTTTTTTTATATTTTTTATAAGATTATCATCTTATATATAATCTACAATATAAACTAAACTAGCCAACATACAAAGATTTATCATTTCGAGATCTATGATCAACCCTGGCTAGAGAAAAAAAGAGAAGCAAGAGCATCAACTAACTTATCTGTTACACCAAAGAAAAATAAACTTATGCTTAGGCAAATCCAATAAACAACAAATTCATCGCAAAATATTAAAGACTAAAAACCTGCAAATATGGAATTCATCTCCATTAAAATGAACTTAGGCAACATAGTATATGAGATCAATAGATTCTACTCATTCTTTATTAATTGTTCAAATCATTTTGGTAAATCCCTCTCATTCTCTCAATCTCTCACGACCCTTTCCATCTCTCCCTTAGTCACAATTGTCATGAAAACTCTATGATGTTATGTTTGGTATGTACATCTAGATAAATAAAGAATTTTTATGAAGATATTCTATCGACCTTAAGAAAACTAATACTCATGAACACAAATCATGCTCTTATTTTAGATCGATTTGTTTCTCACGTGAATAGGTGTTTGTTTAGTCATTGAATTTGAGATCGATGTTGTTGAAGATCAATGTATGTACGTTGATGAAGAAGACAATTAATGAAGATGAAGTGCCTGTTAGGGATAGATTTTCAAAGTAATTTTTTCAATTAGCACTTTTACGAGGAATCACTTCCAAGAAGAAACACCTCCCAAGTACTTTTTACAAAATTTCTTCTACGACTAAAAAATGATTTCCTAAAATTTCTCAAAATACTTTCATATACAACCACACACTAAAATTTGTAGAAATATTTTTTTATGTTTAGAAGTACTTTCAAAATCTACAACAAACAGGTCCGAAGTTTACAAAAGATGAGTTTTGTTTTAGCCATTGGATTTGAGAAGGATAGGATTGACTTTGAAATATAATGAAATGGATGTATAAATAATATGTTTTTGAAATAAAAAATGATGATTAAGACCACAAAACTTAGGCCTCCTAAGTGGCCAACAATCATTTTCCCAACCAATTTGGGCCTAATTTGGTCTATACAGCTAACAAAGTCACAACAAGATTCCAAGAATCCAGAAGGCCAATATCGTAAAATCAATTTTGAGAAATTTTGTAATTTTCCGAATAATATTTTCTGAAAATTAAAATTAAAAGCCAGTGCAATGACAAGTGGCAACCATCCAAGCCTAAAACCTCTATAAATAATTCTCCATCTCCTCCTCCTTCTTCTCCCTCGATCTCCATCTCTATCTCTCTTTCAGACTCTCAATCACATTACATACAAGCTCTCTCTCAGCTCTCTCTCTCTCTCTCCCTCTCTCTTTCCCGATCGAAGCGTAGCTCTCTCACTGACTAGAGCCACCGCGAATTCGCCACCTTCCATCCCCTCGGTTAGTTTTCCTCACCGGCCTATTCTCTTCCCTGTTCACAATTACAGTTTAATACTATTGCCTTGTTCATAATTTGATTCATTACTTTTCGTTATTGTATATATACTACAGAGCTTCTCTGCATGTTGTTACCTGCAAACTCCGTTCGTTCTGTTTTTTTAATTCTGTCACATTGATTTTGTTTTCCTGCATATTGGGATTGTTTAAATTTTGCTTGTCGGAAAAAGATTGTTTTTTTTTAATATTCGTGAAGAAGTGAAACGACTTAGCAGTTGTGGGCGGTGGGACGTGACCCCACGCGCCGCCTTTTCTCCAAAGTTAATTTGACTCTGCGAAAGAAAAAGAGAGAACCCGAGAGGGGAGAGGGGCCCACCCGGGGTTGACAGGGCTGGAGCCCACTTGACCCGTTAACGTATAATATAATATAATAGTCTGGTATCTCGGTCCCGGTTTCGCAGTTCCAGGGGGAATTTAACTGCCAGATCCATGTCGGTGTGTCGTTGACACGTGGACGGTGATGACTATGGAGTCCACCGACTCGTTAGTTTCTGATACCGAGCCTGTTGTGGAGTTGAGGTCGTTTTCTTCTTTTCCTTCGTAAATTGACCCGGTACCTACCTGAAAGACAGTTAGTCACCGTTGATATATCTCTATTAATAAAGTCAACCGTCACTTTAGTGTTATTAATCTCATCAAATAAAAACTTCTAAAAATATCCAAAAACAAAATAGTTAGTCCTAATTTTTATTGAAGAAAAAAGAACTAAAAAAATAATAATAATTTTTATAAACATATTTTAATTTACCCTTCTAGACCTTATTTCTAAGCTCCACACAACGAATTTGATTATTTTCTAGTATTATTATTTGGTCCTCAATATTTTATTTCCTTTAGTATTTGATTATTTGATTTAGACCTCAAAATGCAGAAGAGTAGAAATTGCGATCTTTTGTTCTGAAATATGTGGCTCATCTAGATGTGTCTAATTACTGGATCCAATTCATAGCTGGTTTTTTTTAAGGTGCTTTATAGTCTCGATGTGATGATGTGATGTGATTTATAAACATTTTAATATTAAAACTATAAATTCACACAACAAATGGATCTATACATCATTATGTGACAGTCTTAAGAGTAACTAACTATGAAAGGTATTGAAAAGCTCCATGCACGAATGGAATTGTCCTGGTGTACATAGAACTAGTGGTTGCATTCAGCTATTTATACGATTTCGTTGGATTGCGTATTTAATTCGGTACTCCATTTTCCTCTTATAATTTTGCTGGTTTATATCAAAGCAAGATAATTGTCCCATTTGATTTCATTTCTGAGGTGCCTTTGTTCGAGTTTGACAGTTTGTCCTATGCAGCAAATCTGCTTCTAGCCACTTTAACCTTTTCCCTTTTGGTCCAAAGGTGGAGTCCCAAATGTTTAGACGTGTCCTCTTACAAACCCAAATGGCCCTAGCCTGGTCGATCTTCCACTGCCATAACTGACACGTTAAATTTGCTCTTTTGTACTTTTATCTTTAGTATTATTCACCTGAGTTCTCATGTCTCCATCCAATATTGTTAACAACAACTCCAACAGTGAGTTTTCTGGGTGAGAAAAGTCCAATAGTTACAGTTTTATTAGTCTTGAAGAACCATCTGTGTTTTGTTTAGTCACTTTAGGCATCAAACCTGTGGGTGTAACTGCATAAGATGTTTCATGTTTTAAAACTCTTTTGTGATGAATAAGAGCCTCATGTTTCTGTGATAATTTTTTCTTCTTTGTAAAGTAATCCCTGTAACTGTATTTCATATATCCCATCCTTAATAATTTAGCCACTCATGCTTATGCATGTTCTTTCACGTGTATTCATAGGTTGGGGGAACACACATTTATATATATATACCTATATTTTCAGTTATATTTGACAACAATAAAGCTTTTATTCCCGATATATAATCTGGTTTGATAAATTAATCACCAGATAATTGATTATGTTCCTATTTTGGAACTGATCGATGGCTACCCTATCAAACTTATGATGTTGTACATTATGTATGTACGTAGTGAGGACTCGGCTATATATATTTAAGTTCTTTATTAATCAGTGCTGTACGTATTTATTAAAACAAGAAAGATTACTGATTGTGTTGAAGGCTTGTAGCTCATCAGTTGGAAATTGGAATGAAGCTAGGTAGTAGTTAAGTAATTCCGAAAGAGCCAGCCATAAATACATTATATATTGAGTTTGATGTATGTTTGTTTTACAGTAAAACCTTGATAAATTAATAATCTCAAGACTGACAAAATTTATTAATTTAGCGAGGTTTTTAATTAATCGAGTATTAAATTAATACTAAAGTTCTCAAGTTCAGACCGACAAAAAAATATTATTTTAACGAAATTATTAATTAATCGTGTTTTAATTTCGCAAACTAATCAAACTGGCCCTGTTGCTTTTTTTTCAATTTGTTATTGCTATCCTAGCTCTGGTGTCAAAGTCTGAATCTGTTCTATCCGGAAAAGACGTTATCTCTTATAAAAAGGAAACTGATGTTCCGTAGGAAAAGGATGTTATATATATTATATTTCTGTAAATGTTATATCCTCGTCACGATGAGCTACAGCTCTGCTTGTTGCAACACCTGTTACTTTTTTTGATCAATTATTCAAAGTGGTTGTAGTCTAGCTAATAATGATTATCATATTCCATCTGGTTGAATTAATAGTCGAGCTAATTTGTTAAGAGTACAGTTTGGATCCAAAGTACTGTTGTCCCTATCTGTGTCAACATAAACTCGTTGAACTAACAAATAATTCTAACGTAGTTTTTTTAATATCATCTTATTGACTACTGCAGAGAATGAATTTTATTTTGAAACTTAGTTGTAGCATGGTGTACTGCCGACATCTCTGGAGATCTTAGCTTCATCGTCAACACCTTCTACCTTTTTCCAATATGTACTACATAACTGAATACTGACTATACATGTGGTGTTTGTTGTTTATAATTGTGTGACAATAGATTGACGAACATGACGAACTTTGCTAAGCTGAACCAAGCAATGGGATTCCAGAGATCATCAACATCTGATAAGCAAAGGGTGCAACTGGGGATTGGTTCAAAAACTGTAAAGAATGATGAGAACAGTGGTGATCTTACCTTAGCATCATTAGCCTCAAACCTGAATGATATCTCTGCCATTGCTAATGCATCTGCCCCCTCATCAGATTTAGCTTATAGTTCCTGGCTGGTACGTCCAACTTCTTGCTTCCCTGACTTTATATAAAATAGACTTTTTTTTTTATTTGGCCACTACTTGGTTGATACCAGAAAAGCTATATTGTACTAGAAATTTGTCTGCGACAGTTTGGACTGAGCTCTCTATTATACCTTACAGTCCTATTTAGAATGTTTTAACTTTTAATTCTTGTAAATTGATGAAATGTTTGGTTGGATACAAATCTGATCAGGTGGATCACCCTTCTGCACTGGGCTCATTTGATAGGATGATGAAAACTGCTAAAGGGAAGAGGATTGTTGT
Organism: Geum urbanum; assembly: GCA_946800695.1. NCBI lineage: Eukaryota > Viridiplantae > Streptophyta > Magnoliopsida > Rosales > Rosaceae > Geum > Geum urbanum. The sequence goes on from OX327015.1 coordinate 34,396,842, forward strand.
CTTTCTAGACTATGATGGAACCCTTTCACCCATTGTTGATGATCCAGATCGCGCTTTCATGTCCAATGAGGTGAATATATGTATTCATTCTCTTCTTTTTGTAATGATGTAGTTAGATACTAACTATACCCTCCTGGAATTATCAATATTGACTTTCCATTAATATGGTAGATGCGAGCAGCAGTACGCGAAGTTGCCAAATATTTTCCAACAGCTGTAATCAGTGGGAGGAGTAGAGACAAGGTAATGAGTCTATGACTAATAAAAAGTAGTCTAGCTTTTAAAAAATGAGGTCGACTTTGATTTGGTTTTCCAATTAGCACCCAGTGAGGCTCTAATTTTCCATTTTCTCATTTGACCATGATCAGGTAAAAGGATTTGTACAGTTGAATAATTTATATTATGCCGGAAGCCATGGGATGGACATCATGGTTCCTCCAAAGCCACTGAAGCCCTGTGATGCCAAGAACCAAACCACAGCCTCTACAGTGGATAAGAAGGTCCGTGTCATACATATTAAGGTTAATTATTTATTTGGCCTCCTTCTGAAACAACAATGACAATTGACAAATGCAATGCTGTTAATCTTGCAGGGGAGTGACATGCTCTTTCAACCTGCCAAAAGATTTCTGCCTGCAATTCAAGAGGTGCAGATGCATTGACTCCATATGGAACTATTAGTAATTAGTCCCTTGAAATTGCAATAGTTTTTCACACATTAAAGAAACTTAATGTATGTGTTTTTGGTATGGCAGATACGCGCAGTGTTGGAGGAAATAGCAAAAAAGATAGAGGGTGCAAGAGTTGAGGACAATAGGTTCTGCATCTCTGTACATTACAGGAATGTCCTGGAAGAGGTAATATACCTGGCATTGTTTTTCTATATGATTGTTTTCATCTCAGGATTATATTATACTTAAAGGTTACAACTTTCCACCGTGCTATGAAAAGTAACTGAAATGAAATTTATATGAATATGCAGGATTATGACTTGTTAGAAGAAAAGGTCAAGTCAGTGCTTGAAAACTATCCTCAGTTTCACCTTACTCGGGGTAAAAAGGTAGGATGAATGAAACATAAAGTTGATTTCACCTTGTAAGGAGTATACTTATTGATGTGTTAACATTAATTTCATGTGTGATCATTCCAGGTCCTGGAGGTACGACCATCTATAGAATGGAACAAAGGCAATGCTCTAGAATACTTACTTGACACTCTCGGATTTGGAAATTCGGGAGACGTCCTCCCATTGTACATTGGGGACGATCGAACAGATGAAGATGCCTTCAAGGTCATACAAGCCAGAGGACAAGGATTTCCAATAATTGTGTCCTCCACCCCTAAGGACACCAAAGCTGCTTATTCTCTGCATGATCCATCAGAAGTGTTATCTTTCTTGTTGCGCCTTGCAAGGTGGAGAAAAGCCTCTTCTTCGAGCAGGTCACTTGCTCAGATATGAGGTATAGGGAATTCACATAAGACCAATGCAACTAACTAGGTCTGTGTACATAAATTAAGTTTCCAGCAGTATTAGGAAGAATGAAGAGGCTAGCTGAGTTTTGTTATAGCTAGCCTCATAGATAAGTATAGCTATAGATGAAGCAAATGGAAAGACAAAAAAAAGGAGCCACACAGTTTCACTGTTGTTTTAGTTGGTCAGTGAAACTGCTATACGCCCCATCCATGCATGCATATGCTTTCAGTTTTATTGCCCACTATAGATGCACAAGATGTTTTTTTGTTTTTTTTGAAAGGGATGCACAAGATGTTTTAGAAAGTTTGTTTTGAGTTTCTATAATGATGTTTCGTTTTGGGTTTTCATCACAGCTCTCTGAAAACGGATTCTATTTCTTTGGGGCTTGGGCCTCTTCATCTCCAAAGTGAGCCTTTCTTGATCCCCAAGGCGAGCTAGGCTACACACACACAATAGTGTTGACATAAGCTAGTATGCATAAGGGTGAGGTTAATTAATCACAATCCAATTTTGAATGTAAATCAAGAATAAAATATACATTAATACATATATATCTGGTAAGAGTAGGAGAAAAGAGAACTTAGTTTCTTGTTCAAACTACAAAAGATTTATTTATATATTGATTCTGATGTGGAGAAAAATCGATCGGGTTAAGCTCGACAGCAGGAGGAGAATGGTTGTGAGTTAGATTACTTGGTGTGATCATTCATTTGGGGAGTAAGCTGTAAAATGTAAATAACGCAAATTGTATGCTTATGGGCTAATGGCAAGACTCACATGGGCTTTCACTTCGGCCCATTTTCTTCTTTAACATTTTTCGGATGGTGACAAAATTGATGTAAAAATAATGAGAGAGAGTGAAAATAAAGAGCATAATCACCAGCTTGGGCTTGGCGCACCTCGACCTTTTCTGACTTCAACGAACAGTTCGGCTATGGAGCTTGAGCAAGGGGGCGGCACAGGAGACGAGGAGGAGCCTACCCAGTCGGAGTAGGAGACTTTGCATATCTTGGTTTTTGTAGTTTTAATTTCAATTATACGGATTTGGTTTATTTGTATTTGGTTTTCTTTTCGAACTTACGAGCTTGAAATAAGTATTGTTTACCATCTCAAGTTCCGCTACATCATTGGTTACCAGTTCTAATGTTTATTGTTAGATTGGGCATGCTAGGTGGTTTCGATTACTTAGGTTGTATAGACTGACTTTTTTTCTTACGTTGCCCTTCAGTGGGCAGTTATTGTTGTATTTGTACCTACTTTTCATATGAATGAGAACTGACGTCTCACGCGTTACCCTTAAAAAAACGTATCTAAATAGTAAAAAAGTATATGCAAAAATGTTTAGAGTAAAATGCAATATTTTCATTCATTTCTGAATTGGATATATATGCAGCTTTATAAAGACATATTCCTAAAAGGTAGAGAATATATACAATATAAAATAAATCAATTATAATTACAATAGGAATCTAAAATATATACAAGATCAATACTTGTCAATATTCTCCCTTAAGTTGGCCCGTAAATGTCAATCATGTCCAATTTGTCTAACAATTACTAAAAACTTCATGTGATAATCCTTTAGTAAGAACATCAGTTAACTATTTCTCAAACGACACAAAGGAAAAAAAAATAATCTTCTTGTCAAGGTTTTCCCTTAAAAAAATGCATATCAACCTCCACATGTTTGGTTCTATCATGCTGTACTGGATTATGAGCAATCTCAATAGTAGTTGTATTATCACAATGCAAATTCATAGGTCTCTGAAGCCTGAAACCTAACTCTTTCAGCACATTCTTGATCCACAACAATTCACATACTCCATTTGTCATTCCACGATATTCAGCCTTCTGCACTAGAATGAGCAATTATATTATGCTTCTTACTGCGCCAAGTAACCAGACTCCCACCAATAAAAGTAAAGTAGCTAGAAATAGACGCCCTATTAGTATGATCATAAGCCCAGTCTGCAACATTGTAACCTGAAACACACACCTCACTAGTGTAGCTAGAAACACACAACTCACAGTTTCTTACAAATAACAAACCTTTACCAAGTGTGCCTTTCATATACCTGAGAATACGTAATACCGCACTCATATGATCTACTCCAGGATTATGCATAAACTGACTCATCACACTGACAACATATGCAATATCAGGTCTAGTATGTGATAAATAAATGAGTCTCCCAACTAAACGCTGATACCTGCCCTTATTCGTTGGAGCTTGATTTAGAAGAAGTTCTAGCCTGTGGTTTGACTCAATAAGAGTGGCAACAAGTTTACAGTCCAGCAATCCAGTTTTAGCAAGAAAATCTAAAAACATACTTCCTTTGGGACAATGTAACCCCTTGCTTGGACATTATGACTTCAATTCTTAAGAAGTATTTAAAATCGCCCAAATCTTTCATGTTAAACTCCTGTGACAACTGTTTCTGGAGACTTGTCATCTTACATGGGTCATATCCTGTAACTACCATATCATCAACATACATAATCAAAGCTGTAGTCTTACCATCCTTACATGGGTCATCTCTTGTAACCACCATATCATCAACCTATACAATCAAAGTTGTAGTCTTACCATCCTTGCGCTTAACAAACAAGGTGTGATCAGAGTTACATTGGTGGTATCCAAACTTCTTCATTACTTTAGAGAAGCGTCCAAACCACACTCTAGGTGATTGCTTCAAACCATATAGAGACTTTTTCAAATGACACACTTTTCCCTCATTGTCTAGTTTGCAACTGATTCCTGTTGGAATGTCCATGTACACTGCTTCTTCTAAGTCATCATTCAGGAAAGCGTTATTCACATCAAACTGACGTAGAGGTCAATCATAACGAGCTACAAGAGCAATAAAGATTCTTACAGTATTAATTTTGGTAATAGGTGCAAAACTCTCCTGGTAATCAACTTCATACTTCTGAGTATAACCCTTGACAACTAACCTAGTCTTGTAGCGATCAATGCTTCTATCAGCTTTAAGTTTCACAGTAAACACCCAACGACATCCAACAGTCTTCTTACTATGTGGCATATGGACCATATCCCAAGTTTTATTCTTCTGCAAGGCTTCCAATTCCTCGTTCATAGCTTGTTTCTATTTTGGATCTGCCAAAGCATCTTGTACATTGCTAGAAATAGATACTGAAGATAATTGATTAACAACAGTGCATGAGATTCAGACAACCTATGGTAGGAGATATAGTTATCAATAGGGTATTTGGATTTAGCATCTATCATAGGCTAATATTGTTGTTTAGTAACCTGAGTAGATTTACATACCTCATATGGAACACCCTGAACGAAGATCTCAGTTGGTGGCGTAGACAGGGGAACAAAAGCTTCAATACTGTCTCGATGTTTTTCAAAACGTATATTAGCCATTGGTTCTCTATGGATTGAGAGGAATCATCGATGGGTAGCAAATTATTTGGGTCGTTCAAGGAAGAATCTTCGTTGCATCGAAACCTTCTCTCGGGTCTGCATTTTTCAGAAGCTTCGATGGGTCGAGAGGATCATTCGATCCATCGAAGAAATCTCTCGGGTCTTCACTTGCAGGAAGCTTCGATGGATCGAGAGGATCCTGCAAAGTCATCTCTCAGGTTCTTTTCCTGGAAATTCGATGGATCAATAGAATCACTCGATCCATCGAAGGAACGTCTCTGGTCTTCTGTTGGTGATATACTAGAACCCCTAAATCGCGTCTCCAATTGTTCAAGCTCTTCAAATTACGGAAAATTCATAGTATTTCATTCGCATCCTCTTCTCTTCCTTTGAAAGGGAGACTCTACCACTTTTCTTGAGTAAAAAGGTTCAAATTCCTGAAAAGAGACATCAAGGGAAACATGAGTCATCTTTGTGAGAGGATCATAACACCAATAACCTTTCTAAAAATCTGCATAGCTAATGAAGATACACTTCAAAGAACATGGATCAAGCTTGCCTCTTATTTTCTTGTTGATGTAAACATACACAGTGTACCCAAAAACTCTAAATTCTAAATTAAGGAAAGAATGGACATTCAACATCACATGTAACTTCTAGTATAAATTCTGGAACTCAATAACACGAGGAGTATGGTTGATCAAATATGCAGCATAAGTAATAGCAACACCTCAATAAGTCTGAGGCATATTTATGCCAAATAATGAAGCACGAACAACCACCAGTAACTTTCAATTCTTGCGCTCAGCCACGCCATTTTGTTGAGAAGTATAAGAAATGAAAGTTTGTTGACTGATTCCATGAGAGGCCAAGTAGGTAGACATGACATTATTGACATATTCACCACCATTGTCAGACTGAAGAACCTGGATCTGTTGCTAATATAAAGTGGCGGCCATCTTATGAAATTCAGTAAATCGATGGAACATATCACTCTTGGACACCATCAAAAATACCCACATCATACGGGTACAGCCATCAATAAATATCACAAAATATCGAGCTCTTGTAGGCGTAAAAACTCTTGCAGGACCTCAAACGTCTGAATGAACCTTCATAAAAGGTATTGAACTCTTGTGCATGCTAGGAGGATATAGAACACGATGATTCTTGGCCAGTTCACATGTGTCGCACTGGAAATCTGAAGCACTCATGCTGGAAAATAATTAAGTTTGAAGCTTCTGCAGGTAATGAAAATTCACGTGACCAAGACGACAATGCCATAACCATACAGCTTCTCTAGCTTTATCCAAACTAGTAGCAAGATTTGCTTGACCCAACACATTCAACTGTTGTGCTCCACTACTTGTCAAATCAAGATAGTAGAGTTTCTCCCTTCTTACACCATAACCGAGAATTTTCGAGTCAGAATGTCCTGAAAGACACAAAAATCTGGATATAAAGTTACAGAACATGCAAGAGCCAAAGTGATTTGACTAACAGATAGGAGATAATAAGCAAGAGAAGGAATGACAATAACAGAATCAAGAATCAAATTATCTGCGACTTTGACAAAATCTTCACCAATAATAGAAGATGAAGATCCATCAGCAGTAGACACATTAAGTTGAGGAGATGGTCGAATGGTTTCCACTAGATTAGGGTTATTTTTCATATGATCAAATGCACCTGTGTCAATTATCCAAGCATTAATCCTAGACAACATAGAGAGAGGTGATGCCTGACATGTCGTACCTGATGCAACTGTAGTAGCGGAGACACTAAGTAGATGTTCTTCTTCTGAAACAATAGTTGATCCAGGCAACATCTTCATATTCAGAATTGCACAAAGTAGATATAAGGTGTAGGTAGGAGAAGAAAAATTACAGTAGAGTCAAAGTTTTCTCCTAAGTCAGCAGTTCGCAGCGGAATTTAGATGTAATGGTTGACAAAAAATAGGGTTTATCGATAGGTCCACGAGATTGGCTCTGATGCCAAGTAGAAAAGTATATGCAAAAGTGTTCATGCCATAATGCAATATTTTCATTCATTCTCAAATTGGGTATATATACAGCTTTACAAAGGCATTATTAATTCTAAAAGGTAGAGAATATTTCTAATAAAGAATAAATCAATTTGAATTACAATAGGAATCTAAAATATCTACAAGATCAATACTTTCCAACATAAATAACATCTCGCTCACTTGTCTAAAAAAATTGATTCAAAAAAGTATCAATCACAACCATCTACACCAAATCACAAGGTCTATTTGAGATTGATTTTAGATGTATTTTTATTTTATTTTATATAATAGTACTTTCAGGAGGAAGAATTTTCAAGAGAAAGCACCTCATACGTACTTTCTACAAAACTACTTCTAAAATCCTAAATTTTCTCAAAGTTTTTTTTTTATTATAAGCAAACACCCATAAATTAATAAAAGTACATTTTAAAGTTTAAACGTGATTTTAAAAGTCATGTCAAACATGCCCTAACTATATCATGCATCTATGTATGATATATTTGTACTTACTATCACACATTTTTCATAGTTGTTTCATTAGAAATGATTGTCTTATGACATTACAAATTCTCATGAAATATATGTTTATATATGTGAATAGAGCTAGTCACCTCACAAAACAAAAATCATTGTGAGCGAGATGCTAAATTTGAAAGATATATATAAATAATATAATGAGGTACTGAAATGTTGCAGGAAATTAACAAGTTTGTACAACAATAAAGTTCAACTGGTGTACATACCGTTAAACCTTTTAGTTTCTCCTCATAGAAACAAGTCTATTTTTATCTTAAATTTAAATTAAAAACATATACATGATGTAATTTTTTTGTGTAAATAGCAATGGCGGTTTAGTGTGTATCTTCAATCATCTTGCATTTGTATTCTAGCTAAGACCTAAGCCGCTTGTGAAGTCAAAGCATGAGATAAAGACGATTCGTTTTCTGAAAACTCTAATTAAAATCTAGTTTTATTGAAATGACAAAAGTTTGTTTAAGTGCAAAAGTTTGTTAATGAGATGTTTGAAATTAAAAGTTAATTTGCTCAAATCTCAACACAACTCAATATATAGTTAATCCAATTGTTCTCTCCTCAACCTTTACCTTCTCTTCAATATTGTGACATTGCCGTCTCTTCTCATTTGGAAAATGGAAAGCGAGGGTTGTGATCCGAAGTTAGCCATGTGGAATGTACATGTCGAGGTCTATCTAGCCAAGAACGTAGCTTCTATTCCAAGTATAATCGGTAAGGGATCTATAACTTAGCAATATTAATGGAATGAATTATGGCATATGGTTATAATGCCAATTAATGTAGTTAATGGAGTACGCATGATGTTGAAGATCGATGATTAATATCACACACTAGCTAGCCAGAGATTCAAATAAAGAAAAGAAACATCAAAGCATGGTGTAGAAGAGACTCGAGTGCCGTGCAAGTGAGGATTCATATTTCCTCTTCTGCTCCATCTTTCCTATTTTGGGAATACAGTAAACCGACTAAAGTAACTAAAGCCATCGATCGTCCCCATCGAAGATGATTAAGGTCACAGAAATATGATGAATCTTACCATCTGCACTTCTGCATGCACCTTTCCAAATAAACCAAGGGATTTCGAGCCATTTTTTCCCGCAATAAGTAGATTGGTATCCTTACAATCGACTTAAGTCATCTTTTAAGATATCTAAGTAGTAAATATTATAAAGTTAACTTTAGCGTCTCAAATCGCTTTAACAAAGAATTAGTTTTAAACATGTATATATCAAAGGTAGTAAAGTACGCCTAAAGTTGAGTAACTCCAATCTGTGTACAACAATTCGAGTCCCTTAATTTGAAGAGCTATGGTGGATCGTTGCCATGCTTGTCGGTACGTAGATAGGTTTTTGGTTAATACTAATGTTAGACAGGTCACTCCAGAACTTATTCAGCAAGAAAACATCTTGCAATATTATAACTTTGATCATCAAATAGATTAACAAAGTGCAATTGCAACTTTTTGATCTTGTGAATCTGATATATAATATAAAGCTTGATACAAATCGAACAGAGGCAAATGAAATCTATGGACCAATCCGCCATTAGTGCAGATTAAACTAAACTCTATGCACTTTGCACCAATAACTAGTCGATATGCATATTTTATGGCTTTTAGTGGGGAGACTTCGTGCGCTTCTGGTCGCTAGCTACTGAAGCTGCTCTTCTAGGTTATAAATCGTACCAATAATTCCTCATTAAAAATTCGTTATCAACCTTTAGAATTGATACTCTTAACTTTTGTGGAAGTACGGATGACATTCATCGCATATGATTTTCTGAAATGTGCGATTGTGTTTAGAAAACAACGCACTTCGAAACGTAAGAATACAAATGAATTACGAAGAATCGAAAAACATGAAATAAACATATATGATTCTACTTAATATCCAAAAGTATGATCGGATCGAATCAAACGACCAAGTAATCTCATTCTAGAACTTGATACGTACAGAGCTTGGTTTTGTTGGCTATATATTAATTAGTCTCTTCGGATCAAGTGTGGGAAAACAATTTCTTGGCTTTATTGTTTAATGGTACGTTACGTTACATTACATTGCTGTACAACATTTTTTTTTTACGAAAAGAAGATATCATTAAAGACCTCTCGACCTGAATAGTACATACACAATTGACAAACAATTCAAGACTCTACCTAGAGAAGAATAACTAATCAGAGCAAATTCTACTCTTTAAAAAAACATTAAGCTCAAACGACGTCGAGCTTATTTGCATCTTTCATGGGCCAACGAAAAACATATATAATAAGAGATGAACATACCCCTGAACACACAATTGTGGTAGGTATGTCCTCTCCCATGAATCTCGTAGCCCATAAGAGATGCAAATAAGTCGACACTAAACAAGTGCCTACACAATCTTCTCCGTGCCCGACACGGTAGGGCAATGAGTCGTCATCGAATACGTCAACCTGAGTGGAGAGTCCACAATATTTCCTTTTTTCTTCTCAATAGCTTTATCACTACCATTAGCTGAATCTTGCACCTTTGGTTTGTTCTTGGATCCCAAAGGACGTCCTTGACCCCGTTTCTTTTGCACCACTATATCATCTGGTGTCTCGGACAAATCAAAGGAAGCAGGATTGATCCTTTCTGAAAACAAAGGAACCTTCAACCGCTTAGACTCCCCATGGACAATGATGGTCGCAACTGGATTGAGCTTTAGCTTCTGTGGAGATATCTTTGAATCGGGAGCTCTATTACATTTAACTCCAGCCACAGCTCCACCAGTGGAGTCCGAAACCTCCATAGCAACCCCAGAAAACCTACGAATGATCACATGCCCTGCTCTCTTTCTCACACTCCCCTCTGCAAGAGGAGAAGGTGGTCTGACATAATCCTTCCATAAGCTTGGAGTGTTAACGCCTAACCTGAAATCACCATCTTTGAAACCAAGTCCCAGTGCCTCACGAAAACCATAACCAATACTGATCTTAGGGCTAACACGAGGCACTATATCCCTTGCTATCTCCGGCACCTTCTCTGTCGAATGCCTCTCACCGCCTCCAACATTGCTGAAATCCCCAAATATTGATGTTGCCTCCGCCAAAACTGAGGAACTTCCAACATCCAAAGCCGGATTCAAGGAGGAATTTCTAGGAGGTTCCCCTGAACACTTTCCTGAAGCATGATACACCAAGCCACACCAAACACAACGAACCTTCAAATTCTCAAAAAAGAAATCGATAGTTTCAGTGATACATAGGGCTAACGTCATTTGTTTCTTGAAAAGGATCTGCACACACAGGGTAAGACACCCTAACCCTAATGATACCCTTCTTGCCAGCAAGGGGATCCATCTCCACATACTCTCCTGCTTCCTTTGCTTCCTCAGCAAATACCGAGACATTCTCATCTTTGTCGAACAAAGGTGGGATATTGGAGATGCGCACCCAGAAAAACAAAGAATCAAAGCGAAATTCTGCAATTGGAGCCACACCATCATCGATAATCACTAGAGGAACTTTCTTGTAGTGCCAAGGCCCTCCACGTAAAACCCTGTTTTTGTCATGCTTACAATCAAAGGTGAACAACATCACCCCATTCGGTCTTTCTTGAACTTGGAACGAACCTTCAAGAAATCAAACCCGTCAGAATTGGGACTTGAATTCGCGAAGGTCCACAATCTTCCCAAGGACCTTCCCGGCCAGGAAGAATTGAGAAGCTTGGACAATGGTGTTGTTCAGACGTCGACTAATATCGACTGGGACGACACCTAGGGCTAGCGCTGAGGTGAAGGAAGCCATGAGACGAGATCATGATTGGGAGGAACGACGTACATTGGCGCCGTAATATTTCTGTGAGAGAAAATAGCGAGGGGTTTTGCTCCCTTCTTTAACCTACGCAAGCTTATCGTTTAGTTTATTTCATTATTTTGTATCAGTGTGCAATATTGCTACCTACCATAAGTGTTATATCCATTATTCATGTGACCCTAACTATTTAGGCACTATAGGCCACTGGAAAGAGAGAAGCAAGTCTCTGACCCAACCAAATCTGAAGAGTTGAGCAATCCCAAGCTTAACTGGATGGGAAGGAGATATGGAGACGTCAAATGTCAACATACATATTTGCCCTTGATAAAGACGCCATCAAATGTATTCGTAGTTTGCCAAACATATCGGTTTGATCTCAAAAGTTCCCAAGGGGATTGGTCCAGTGGAAGCATGTGGGGCGACCGTTACACAGGTTTTTTTTGGCAATAAGAATCTCTGGTTCACCCTCCTACTTGAGAAAAAAAAATTCGTGGAGAGAGAGATTACCCCCGACCCTAAATGCTAGCTCACAGAGCTACCATTTTGTCTAACAAAATTAGTGTAATCTCTTGTTAAAAACATTAACATTTCACAATTTACACTTAAGAATAAAACTAAACAGACCTATCAAACTGCGTAAATAAGAAGTAGACATTTTGATAAATTCGTGATTCAAACTTAAATTAGAGAACAAAATTAACTAAAAAGAACCACTAACTTGCGTTATGATTATTTTGACAAATTTAGTAATGAAAGAAAAAAACAAAAACAGAAAAAGATGCGAGAAATACAGACAAATAATGCCATGTCCGTAATTATGCTGCGATAGCAAGGACGTTAGAGACATGAAATATTACATGCAAGTTGGAGATTAATCAAGTGTTGTTGTTGTTTGATTATTAAAGTATTAAAGGTGAGAGATAGGTGATGGGGGATGATAGGGAGGCCTGAGGTGCGTCTTGTATGGCGGTGACTCTCATCTCACACAGTAACTTCTTCTTCTTCTTCTTCTTCTTCTTCAACTCTCTCTCTCTCAAGCACTCTTAAAGTCTCTCTCTTTACTTTAAAGTCTCACTTTCACAAAAGCTCTGACCAACTCAAACTGAGTTGACTCACTCAATTCTCTCTGTTCGTTTGTTGTTGTTGTTGTTGTTGTTGTTGTTGTTGTTGTTGTTGTTGTTGCTGCTGCTGCTGCTGCTGCTGCTGTGTTGTGATCGTAGAGCTGAAGGGTAAGAACATGTGTTTGGAGATTGGTCTCTTTCATTTCTGTCTGTTTTATTACGCAGTTTCACGTAGACATTGTTTTTTCTGGTTCTTTTTGTTTTGCAGAGAGAACTTGAGAAGAAGAAAAATGAATGGGAATAATAATAATAAGAATGGTGGGGGGATGATGGCAAATGACTACATTAGGAGGCACCACAGGCACGATCTCAAAGACCATCAGTGTACCTCTACGCTCGTCAGACACATCAAAGCCCCTGTTCATCTTGTAAACTCTCTCTCTCTCTCTCTCTCTCTCTCTCTCTCTCTCTCTCTCTGTGATTGTGTAACTTTTGTTTGTATGGTTTTATTCTCGAGTTAAATGAGGATTGAAAATCTAGCTGTTGTGATTCATTTTCTGTGATCTAAGATTAGTCTACTCTAACTTTTGTATTTGTGAACTGGGTTTGAGTTTGGGGAGGTTTTTGATAACTTGAAGGTTTGGATTACTAGGACTCTCGGAGATTAAGATGCATTCGTCGAAATTTGGTAATTGCGTGTTGTGTGGTTTGGTAATGTGGAACATTCATTGTGTTTACAGGTTTGGTCATTAGTACGGCGGTTTGATGAACCACAAAAGTATAAGCCGTTTGTTAGCAGGTGTGTTGTGCAAGGGAATCTTGAGATTGGAAGTCTTAGAGAAGTTGGTGTTAAGTCTGGGCTTCCTGCCACCACGAGTACTGAGAGATTGGAACTTCTTGACGATGACGAGCATCTTCTTAGCATTAAGATTATCGGTGGTGATCACAGACTAAGGGTATGAAAACTCTTCCTTGTTTTTGGTAACAATTCTCCCTAGAGTTTTGTAACTAAGTTTATGATCATTGTTGTCTGGAGTTCTTTCATCTGTGAAGTTTTTTTGTGCTTGCTGAACCTAGTCAAGTCAAGTTCGTCAGTAAACCAAATATTCAGTTTGCCTATTTTATAATAGCTTCAGAAGGTTGTTGGCTTGAATCTTCATTGATACAAGCCTCTTATTTTATCAGGCTGTAATCACCCTTCACGGCTTCACCTTACTCTTGGCATCAGGGTTAGCTATGCTACTTTCGACACTACGTTCACCAAACACCATATTAACAATATCTTACTCCAATATAGTATTGTTTAGCTGATCTTCCAACTGAAACCAACTAAAGAGGTGCCTTTGATCTTAAGTCTATACAGGAGCAGTGTTAGATAAGTTGGATTTTGAGACTTAGTTTCTGTCTGTTAATCGCATTGTAAGTCCTACGTACTTTTGGCTGTGCTTTTGAGTTCTCATATATTTGTTTTTCCAGAACTACTCGTCAATTATCTCCGTTCATCCAGAAATCATTGATGGAAGACCAGGAACTGTGGTGGTCGAGTCATTTGTAGTTGATGTGCCTGAAGGGAACACCAAGGATGAAACCTGCTTCTTTGTTGAAGCTCTAATTCAGTGCAATCTCAAATCACTTTGTGATGTCTCAGAGAGACTTGCAGTGCAGGACCACACTGAACCAATTGATCGGCTCTAAATAACTAAAGCCGAGGAGGACATATGATGGAAGTGTGAGGCTGCCATGGATGAAGCTTCCGAGTCTTTCGAATCTCGGAAGTTTTGGAGACGGACAGGCAGTCTACCATTTGAACAGAGGCGAACAAATGTTCATGTCTCATTTTGTTTGCTTTGACTTTCTGTTATTTACCAGTCTGAAGTTTAAGACTACTGTTTCGAAGTTTAAGACCGTACCACAGTTGTCATAAAGGTCTCTGTAAACCCCCATGAATGAAAATTATGGGGAAAGAAAAGAAAACGGGGGTTGTACTCTCCCTCCATTCCTGAGTTTTGTTCCAGTTGATATACTGTAGCTCATGTATATTTCTAGTTGCAACTCACATTGTGTTGTAAAGGAAAATGGGTCAGTGACTCTTTTATATCTTTTGTGCAGACCTTTACCAGATATTTCTGCTGCATATTTTTCTAGTTTTGGTAATATTGATTCTATTCACAGTTGTCTATTCACTTGTGGAAAGAGTAAACGTAAAGGAAAAGGAAGGACTAGCAACCTCTAAAACAGAAGTATAAATTACAATATTTTGGAAGTGCCATGAAAATCCATTGGTAGTCAACAAGGGAGCTACAAAGTACTTGGTTCTCACTATCAAAACTTCAAGGGAGGTTGGCACTGTTCCCCTATTACGTAACTTCTACAGACACACTTCCTCTTTCAGATGTTTCATTTTCAAAATCGGAGGCCAGTTCCATCGCACATAGACCTGACAATTTTGACAGTGGAATCCCCAATAAGATAAACCAGAGATGCGCTATTGCACATGACCATGGTGATATGGAGGCATATGTGGCTGGTGAGGACCACCCTGCATCATGCCAGGACCCATTTGGGAAGGTATTGTTCCTGATGGCATGTAAGGTTGATTATGCATGGGCACGGGGTGAGGAGCAGCTGGAACTGCAGGTCCCCAACCTCCTGAATGTTGAGGCATCATAGCCTGACTGGTAGGAGCATATTGAGCACCACTATATTGGGGAGCAGCTGGACTCATCATGCGAGCTGGCTGTTGCCCCAGAAGTGAGGGTTGCGAGTTCACCATTGCAACGTTAGGAATAGTATAGTCTCTGCTCCTATCGTTGTTGACCTGGCATTAGCATTTAAACCACAGAGCATTAGGAAGGGAGACTTATGGTGGAAACTGGAAAGCAAATGGTAAAGACCCTAGAGAAGTGGAATTTAATCTGTTCTAATGAAAGTGGTAATGACTAATGAATCTGTAATAAATTACAGATCCTCAAACTATAAATGTCGCTAACCTTTATGCTAAGGTCAGTATGACGTGAATATGAGATATGCAGTTTGCAAAATCCTCCATCATAAATGCAATGCCCTTCTAAGGCTTCCTTGGCAACGACAGCTGTCTGAACATCTACAAGCCATAACACAATTAGTACTTACCTAATAAAGTTGAATAATTAATATGCAGTCAATGAATTAAGCAATCGGAAGGTACCAGGATACTGAATTAAAGCCTGAACCCCTCCATTCTTATCGAACATGGCGATCTTTTGGATAGGGCCAAAAGCAGAAAAGACCTAGTAGCAAGAACGAAATAAATTACAATCAGGATCCAAACATGATCGATTAAGAAAAGTGGTCAACTATACCATGTGGAGAACTTCCAAGGTGACAGCATACTGCATGTTTTCAATTGACGCAAGGAGGACATTACTGTCAGGTTCTTGCTTTTTACCATCCAAGCCCACAGTTATCTGTAGATATAGATTTAGAGTCTATTCACAAACAGAATGATACATGTCTTAACATCGCCGTTATGCACAAGTCCACTCCCCATTGCATACTAGAATAGCTCCACTCCTTAAACCCCTCGATAAATACAAACACCTAGCCCAAACACTGTAATTTGACATGCATGCGATGAATAGAGATTATTTAAATGAAGGTAAATGTTTAAATGAAAACAATAGATTTTTCCAGACCTATTCAGAATAAATAGTGCAACCACTAACTAATTTTTTTTCCCTAGTACAATATTTAGGTATATACTTTACATTTGTGCTGATAGGATAAGAAATTTAGAATCAATGAAAGGATATATTATTAACATAATATCGCCCTTGCACATATGTTGCACAAGTCTTGGCCTTCCATTTTGAATTAGCCTAACAAGATGTCCTTTCTTACCTGACCATTTCCATCGATGGCTGATAGAGCAACTGGAAGGTAGGGATTGGTGTAGTCCCTGAAAGAGCCAAAAGTTTATCGACCCAAGTAAAAATATCAATCGTTTCACCTTTTCGTAAAGTTACATGAGACAGGTATACATAAGAATCATCAACAATGAAGAAAACATGTGAATACCTGCTTCGGTGACTCTGAAACTTCACACTCAAATCTGTATGTCCAGAATACGTTATCCTGAGACTACATGGTCTCACATGATCAGGGAGCAAATAGCTACATCAAATGTAACTGAAGTCAGCTTACTATTACACAAATAGATCTGCTCCACAAGTGTGAAGTACACAACCCCAAAAATTCTGCTTCTATATGTGCAGTTGTGAATCAACCCATGTCAAAAGAAACTGTTACCTAGGAATGTTTCTTCCATCTAGTGAATTTTTTGCCTCTGTGGCAATTTGTGCATCTGAAAATTGCACTAGTGCCTGAAAAGAAGAGTACAAGATGAGGTTCTCTTACAAAGCCGATGGAAGCTCATCGGAAACTAATACGAGTAATCGATTAACCTGGAATCCCGCTGTCTTCTCAAAAGTAGTTATCTTGTGAACAAACCCAAAAGCTGAAAATACCTGCATCAGTAGGATCACATTCAGAATGGTAAACAGAGGCTAATATTTCACATACTTGAACAAAATCAAAGGTATGGGTGAAGGACTAAAGTCATACGTAAATAATGGGAAATGTATTTTCCCAAAAAAAAAAAGGATAGTTAAAACAATATTAGGGCAAACATATTCGTGTGTGCCACGACACAATCTACAAGTTGAGATACAAGCCATTAATGTTGAAGTTTTCATTTTGCACTTAAATGGCCATGTCATTATCTTCAATTTGACATCATTAAAGCATTCATCAAGCTTTCTATAACGAATTACAATTATCCATGCTGGTAGTTATTTACACGTGGAGTAAACAAGACTTGAAACAGTACAGCACAAAACTGTAAGACCGTCATACTTGACGTAATAAAGAGACAGGAAAAACACTAGCAAACAGCTAAGAAGAAATAAAGGGATGAGGAAGATGCACAAGAGAAGAAATGAAAAATTCTCAAGTATTAGAGTTGTAGGATAAGGATCATGAGGAGGAAGAGTAGGGAAGAAAGAGGTAGTGGTAAGGAAAGGAGAAAGGAGACAAACACACATGTGCTCTTTCTCCCGATGCACTAAGCTGCCATTGAAGATTTTTCCTTGAAATGGGCCTGCTGATCCATTCACATTCATGTCAAACAAAAGCATCCCAGAACCAGACAAATAACAACCCTAACCAATAGCCTGATCCTTCATTTTACTGATATGTGTACATCCTTGACCAGACAAGAAATCAGAGAAATTACTTACCAGGTGTAAAACATCTATACTAACAAGCCGTGCATCATCGCCTTCAATTGTTACCAACAACACATTTCCAGCAACATCAGCAGCAGTTTTGTTGTTCACTATTTCTTGCCTATTGGAGTACTGTAGGTAGACAGTTTTCCCTCTAACTTGAGCAGGTTCTGACGATGAGGCATAGTATGATATCATCGTAATAGCTTGATTTAACTCTGCCTAATAACATTAAAGAAATAGTATGGATAATGATAGCCAATAAATAAAAAGCCTACTAGGAAATGTTTGCTAAAGAAATTATTACACTCACAAATTCAATGAAAGCCTGATTGTGGTTTGCTCCAACATTGCACTTCGTGTTCACAACTTGACCAAATGGCTTTCCCAGTTCAATCAGTTCCTCCTCTGTACATTCCCACGGCAAATTCCTCAAATGGAGCACTTTGGATGGTGGCTGAGTGTAACGGAACTGTGGCTGACTGGACATGGAAGCCATTACATAAACCAACCGTCACCTGCAGAACAACTGACAGATACTCAATCCCCCTGACCGTCACATTTGGCTCATTTCAAACTAGATTTATACACACCAGCTAACAATATATGCATAACTGTACATACACCAGTATTCTGGTAGGCTTATACTGATGCGCAAATGGACCTACACATAAGTGCTCATATTGATGACCAGTGTCATCTCCTCTTCACAAACACATCTTTGTAGTATACAAAGAAAAATATAAATGCATACATATATCTATAGACAAATATGCATAGGTAAAACTCAGAATCTTACATAAATTCAATGTTTTGTCCTTTTTAAGAAGCGGAAGCACAACTAGAATTGGGTCTGGTTCTTTAGGTAATCAGACAACGGTTAGATTCTTAGAAGAGCAAAGTTGCTACTTTGACACCAGAAAAGGGGGGAAAGAGTGAGCTTTCTCTCAAAGTCAAGACATTGAAATTTGATAAGGAACAGGAAATTCTCACTATCACTACTACTGGGCACTAGTACAAACTCTTATTTAGTTCAGCCACTAGTTACAAAATTTTCTTTGAGAAGAGCAAGGGCTCTCCAGCCAATATCCCGGCGGTAAAACCCTCCTGGCCAATTTACTTCTTCAACACCTTGATATGCCCGTTCCCGTGCCTCTTTAAGATCTCTTCCTTTGGCAGTCACCCCAAGAACGCGCCCCCCAGTAGCAATTATCTGTCCATCTGAATCTAATGCAGTTCCAGCATGAAATACAACGACAGATGGAGCAACATTCTCTGCTTCATCAAGGTTCTTAATCACACTTCCCTTCTCGTATGGCCCTGGATACCCTTTACTTGCCATTACCACCACCATTGCTGACCCAGCCGACCACTTCAGAGAAACATCACTTAGTTTTCCCCTGCAAGCAGCAAGTAGAACTTGTGCCAGATCAGACTCCAATCGGACCATCAAAACTTGACACTCTGGATCCCCAAAACGCACATTGTACTCGATTAACTTAGGTAAGCCAGACTTCTTCTCAATCATGAGCCCAGCATATAAAACCCCAACAAACTTGCACTCCTCTGCAGACATTCCTTTCACTGTGGGGAGAATGATGGATTTCATGACAAAATCTTGAAGCTCTTTTGTTAGGATGGGGGCTGGTGAGTATGCACCCATTCCACCAGTATTAGGACCTGTATCACCATCCCCAACGCGTTTATGGTCCTGAGCAGATTCCAGGGGTATAGCATTCTCCCCATCAACCAATGCAAAGAAAGACACTTCTTCTCCTTCCAAATATTCCTCAATAACTACACGACAACCTGCAGAGCCAAAAGCATCGTTTACAAGCATTGAATCTACAGCTTCAAGAGCCTCATCCAAAGTCATTGCAACAATAACTCCTTTTCCAGCTGCCAACCCATCTGCTTTAACAACAATAGGCACCCCTTGTTCTCGTATGTATTCCTTTGCAGCAGACGGGTCAGTAAATGTTTGATACTTAGCAGTAGGTATTCCATATTTGTCGCACAAACTTTTCATAAAGTTCTTCGACCCTTCCAAAGCAGCAGCCTCAGATGACGGCCCAAAAGCATGGATTCCAGCCTCAAGCAGATCATTCACTAGACCTGCAACAAGTGGTGCCTCGGGTCCAACAACAACAAGCCCCACACCCCACTTCCGGCAGAAGGAGATCACCGCCGCACTATCAAAGACGTTGAGGTCCTCAATACAAGTAGCAACCCCAGAGTTTGAAATTCCAACATTGCCAGGCGCACAGAAAATGGAATCGCATGTAGGGGACCGCTTCAGCGCATAGCAAAGCGCGTGTTCCCTCCCCCCTCCACCAATCACCAACACACTCACCCTCTCTTCCACATAATCAGCGCCGCCAGTTTGCACAGAGACGGAAAAACACGGCCGCTGCTTACACGCAAGACACGTCAGAGGGCTACATGGTGCACCGTTGAGACCCTTAGAGCCCACGGAAGGTGGAGGCCGCAGGAGGGACAGGAAGGGCTTTTGAGAGCTAATACTGTTAAGCTTCAGCAGAGAAGCAGCTCCGGCCAGGTTCAACGTAGCGCAACCCATTTTTCTCTTCAGGAAAAAATCGGAAACCACTCCCTGGCGTTTCAACCATGAATCATTTACACTGGTATCCCTCAGCACAAATACACACACACACACAGAGAGACACATAAACTAGGGCAACAATACGCTCAGATTACCTCCAAATCACTCAAAACTTTTTTTTACCACGACAAAAATCGAATCAACAATGCAAAAATCTATGAGCTTTGAAAATATGAGATCAAAACGCAGAACAGAAATGACGAGACTAAGATATTCGGTGAATTTAGAGCATTAAATTTGACAGCAGAATCGAAGCGAACGAGGGAAAAAGGAAATCAGATATACCTGAATAAAATCGGAAGGAGCTGAGAGGTGTGGTGGATACTAGGGTTCTCAGAAGATCAAAACGCAGGGTGGTGTCGCCGTTTTGGAGGCTGAGACGGAGTGATGCGGAGGAGAAGCTTGAGAAGAGGATACTGATTGCTATATAACGAGAGAGTGGAGCTGTGACTAGGAAACGGGTTCGGGTCGAGTGGAAATAACCCGAGTTTTATTTTATGGGCTTAGGGCAAGACTCATGTGGGCTTTCACTTTAGCCCGTTCTCTTCTTTCGGAGTTTCGGTCCGTAACAAACGGACGTACAATAAGACTTATCCGATGTCTTCTTGACTTTCTTGTTGCTCAAAGGATTCCGCGTGAATTTTTCGGCTCCAACAACGCAGAAACTTTTTTTTTTTTTACGAAAGCAATCGATATGCCATATAGCATTAATACAAAGTCAATTACACCAAAAAATACTTAGTTTAATCCTCCATAACTTAATAAGAGACAAATCTAAACTAGGCAGTGGTGCACTATTGGAACCATGAACCCCATTGAAAAAACTAGACCGAAAAAGTTTAAAGATAAAAAAAATAATAGATAAAACCACATTAAATTATGAAATCTTCCTTGCTCTTGTCGGCTTGGCCTCCATCCTTGGCCATTGGATATGTGAACCTGAGAGGTTCTACAACTGGATCTTTGTTGGTGCTCTGAACCATGGCCGGTTTCTTGTTCCTACTTCCCACTGGACATCCTTGTTTCTTGTCTCTAGACTCTTTCTTCTTCTCCAAAGATTTGAGGCCTAAGCTTGCCCTATCTAGAAGGATCTTTCCCATAGATAGGCTGAGTCTAAGCTTCTTTGGCGATGTCATCTTCTCGCCAACTCTCTTTCTCCTCGAGCTCTTAGTTGGTGTAGTCTCAACCTGTACCACCTCTGTTGCACTCTTTTGGTTCTTCATCATTCCGGTGCTGGTGCTATAATCTTCACCTCCATCTTGTACCCCTTGATCCTTATCTTGTTCGGTCTGCAATCCTTCATTCTCCATGTACTAGCTTAAATGTCGTAGCTCCACCATTCCATCATGTGCCTCCTGTTCCTTTACTTGTTGCATTATACCATTTTCCTTGACACAAACATCAATTAGTTTACCTTTTCCCATTACTATTTCCTCCAGATTAGAAGTATTCCCCGTCGTTTCTGTCACATCCTCACTTGAAGGGTCCCTTCTTTGGATTCTCACCGGCTTTCTTGCTCTTAACCCTGCCTTAGGGCTTCTCTGCTCCACTGTACTCTCGTGGAACATGATCTTCATATTCAGCATTGACCTTGGTGTCTATATCGCCACTTTCTCGAAGCCAGGGGGTGGTGTGTTGAATAGTCTAGGGCTAGGGTTTGCCTTATGTGTTACCTCTCCTCTTCCCATAGTAGGACGAATACACTCATTCTCGTAGTGATCTATCCTCCAGCAGTTTCCGCACTGGCCTGTTACATAATCATACTTGAACCCTAGCTCAAGTTCGATCCCTGGATCTAGACGGAACTTCCTGCTTTGACGGATCGATTTTGAAATCTCATGTTGAATACGAACTCTCATCACACCACAATCAAAGGCGGGTTTATAATAATCATCGACCTCCCCAAGAGTAGCTCCTAGTTTGAAGGTGTTTTCCTCGGTGTGATATCGAGGTGGAACATTTGATATTGTCACCCATAATCCAATCGCTCTCATAGGAACTTTGTCTACCCTCTCCATGCCTTCAAATTTCACCATTTGGATGAGAGCCTTGTCGAATTCCCATGGACCTCCTTTGAAGACTCTGTTACGATCCTTTTCCTTATCAAAAGCTAATAAAAATCAATCTCCATGTTCTTGGATTCCCACTCGACCTATGACATTCCACATCTGTGAGAATTTACAGATCAGAGCCTCCTTATCATAGGGTTTGAATGTCAACAAACATGCTATAAGAAAGCTTTTGGACAACTTGTTTGTTGAGAATTGTCCTCCCGGGCATAGATCAACAATTTCTTCTTCCTCCTCCAATACCAGGGCTGAGGCAAAGCGGGCAGCGATAGCATCCATTTGCTTCATGGTTCCTGCCCTAATCTAGAGCAAGAGATGTTGCTGTGATGTTGCTTGAGGAAACAAGCAAAAACTCGGCTTCGTACCTAAGCACGACACAGCTAGGAAAGCTATTCTTCTCTTGAGGAGACTAGGATTTTGCCTTAAAAATTTGGTTGTATTTTAATGCCGAAACTCGTTGAGTTTGATACGAACACCAAATGTAGCCCACTAAATCGATCAGAGTATCTCTAACAGTAAAGCTAAAGTTATGGTTATTTTTAACTAAACAAGTTAAATATTGTTTAGCATTTTTTGACTTCCACTTTAACAATGGTAGCTATTTTAAAGTTAAATCACATTTTAGTATTAAATATTTTGCTTTAAGTCATTTTATCTCTCCTTGATAGCTAAATATAGCTATAATAGGACTAAAAGTTATATTTAACTTTAAATATAACTACTATGTTAGAGCTGATTTTAACTAAAAAATTTTAAAAAGTAATTTTTAGATACTCTGTTGGAGATCTCTAATATATCTTACTTGATATCAACTAAGTAATTAATCATGGCTTCTCAAAATTGAAATATATTTTAGTGATAGGTTCTATAGGAACTAGACGATCGAAAGTGGGTGATTGACTCATTCTATACTAGAAATAATAGCAGGAAATCTACTTTCGCTGAAGGCTTTCCTTCAGAACCTGACTTGACCCTAATCTTATTTCTTAATTCTACATCAAGATTGATCCGATCGAAATAGGATTTAACGGATCTCCATATTTTTTTATGGATTGCCATTTCAAGTATTGTTCCATTGGACTTTTTATGTCAGGGTACGGATCAATCAAATAATAAATATTCGAAGCTAAGGTTTTTTTTCCGTCGAGGAGCATTGGAATGGTCTTAGCTCCCTTATCCCTTACGGGAATCGAACCTGGAACTAAAAAATGGATTTGGATTCCATTGGTACCATACAACGGTTACTAAAGCTCATTTTTTTTATTGATTCAATTAACCGATTTATTATTGATTCAATTAACCGATCAACTTAAGGTGTTTTACCGCAACTAACTCATCACATATATCATTCATACATGAATGATTGTATCATGTCATTACAACTTTTCAATGAAGTGTATATTTTTATATATGTCTAAACCCATTTCCATGTGTGTGAATTTCAAAAGAAACAGAATATTATTTCACACACGTGATTCATATATATTTTAATCAAGATGTTGGAGAAAGCTAATAAATTTATACAACACAAAAGTGAAGGTGATAGTTAAAAACCAAAAAAATGAACCTTTATAGAAAAATAGAAATTGAACCTTTTAAAATAAAAAAAAAGTGGAAGGATGAACAACCAATTGTAATCGGTTTTAACTTGGGATCTTGTTTGGATGCCTTTCAAATTAATTTTATAGTCATCGACTAATTTCTCCTGGATACACACACACACAAAAAAACATTAGTGTTATCATGTCTTGGCATCAAAAACATTTGGTTAAATCAAATATTTGTATGACAGTTTCCTTGGCATCTCAATTGGGTTGAACTAATTTCTCATGGAAACCCATATACACAAGTAATTAACACATTAACACTACCTTATTATGTGTTTAATCTTCATCAAAAGCATGGGCAAATTAAGACCCCATATATCATCGATCTACTTGGTTCTACTCAACTAACTTTGACCAACAAGAACATCTTTATAAGGAGTGGGCTGGGGTACTGCAATGTTTATAGTTGGTTCTTGTTGCTGTTGTTGTTGGGTGAGTTGTCTTTTTCTCCTCCTTTGCTCCTCAAGAATTAGAGGAACCTGGCCTTCCCTCTCATGAACCAATCGCTCCTGTGCTCCTCCCCTCAATTTCTCGAGCCTTAGGATGGCACCGTCATCCATCTGTTGCATTTTGAACACCTTCACCACATTCGCCAATCCTCCAACAAGTAGCACTATGCTGCCAACAATTCCCAGCCATATCCAAGTTCCACCCTGCAAATTAAATCACGACAGAACATGTAGCGATCCATTTAACAGCACTTATGTACGTATCCATTGGAAAGAACTTTGACTATAGGCCTTTATACATTTTGAGGGCAATTACTGGTAAACAGTATACAAATGCTTGCACTCGATCAGAGTACTAAGCATTTATAAGTAGTACGTGAAGAACACTATTAGCAACTGCTGCCAAACATGACCAAAGCATATTCAAGTATGTCTTAGCACTTCCGGAAATGAATTCTCGAGATAATTTAACTTACCAGAAGCTCTAGGCCATGATACACTACTCCTTCTCGTTCAAGAATATTAAGAACTGCGCCTACTGTAAACAATACACTAGCAACGAGAAATGGAATATGTACACTCTGTTGCAAGATTTGAACATGTCCATCAGATCTCTCGTAAATTTGGCATGCGTTGTGGATCGAACCAACCAACCATAAAACGGGACCAGCTATAAGCATGTTCACGGCATGTTTCTCAAGCTTGTAGTAGCCATAACCCTTTAACTCCTGCATATCAATTGTGCAAACTAGCTCAACACTCAACCAGGCCAAATATAATGTACAGATAGCACTGCAACCTAAAATAGCCAAAGCATCAAACTTATACCAAAGATTTTCTATTATAACGCACAATGAGAAAGGACATTGATTACCACTTGCTTAAGAACCAAAGAAAACTGAAAGATAAATCACAATGTTTATGTCATCACAAGCATGAACAAAGTGGATCAAGCTAGGTCTTGAACCGTAATCTCCCACAATCCCATTAAAGAGTACTTCTTAATTTCAAGCGCATCGATCAGATTTTCTCCATCCACTACAAGTACTTCAACATAATTTCTCCAACTACTCTTATGTTATTAGTATCACATAATTTTTGCGTGATCTCTCAACTAGATGTATACTAATTTACAAAACCAGCCTAGATAGCAAGTAGCATATATATATATAAACATCAACCCAACATTAATCGTACATGTGAATATTAATTTGTACCTGAATGAGCAGGAAGAGAATGGACAAGAACCAAAGAAGGGATCCCAAGGCCTGAACCACCGGAACCCCAAACTCGACCAGGCCAAGCTGCAAGTCTAGCTCCATCAATCGTACCCGGTAATCGAAACCGGCTAGATGGGCCAACAGATCGTGCAAGTTCACTATGAAAATCAGCCCTAAACCTATGAGCAAAAGAACCAGACCCGAAGTTGGTTCCTTTGAAAACTCGGCAACGAATCCGCCGAGCAGCACCGCCGTGGCGAACACATAGAGACCGGCGTTTATGTACTCCGCACGGTTCCGGCTCAGCCGCGGCCCGTACATTCGGGCCTCCCGCGCCGATGCTAGCTTCACCATTGTATAGAGAGTTATATGTACGTGTGTTTTTCCAGTGTCTTTAAGAGAAGTTTGGGGATTCAAGATTCTACACAGAAATGTAAGTAAGCAGCCCCAATCTTCTTTCTTCTTCGATCTACTTCTTCTTCTGAGTTCTGTGACTGGAATTAGTCAATAAGTACATAACTGTGCAAATCTGAAACGAATAGGCTTGGGTACGTGGCTACGTGCATGAAGGCCGCTTGAATATTACCTTTATAATATTATACATCACTGACGCGTGGCATGGGAGCTGACTTTCATAGTTTCATATTTCATGGAGACTTCGAGCAAATCCAAGGTCAGTACTTCTCCACTACGGTAGATTTCACGTCTTCACGATAACTGACACTGGGATTTTGATCTAAAGTCATTTCATTTCTATCGGTTCGTGATTTTAAATGTAAGATCATTTATTTTATAAATTATTAGTTAAAGATTAAGCCTATCAAAAATGAATTAAAATGAAGATCATTTGAATATCCGATTTTGTAAAACAAATGAACGGTTATAGTAAATTTTAACATTACAATAACAACCGTTCATTTGTTTTACAAGATTGGATACCCAAATGATCTCCATTTTGATTCATTTTTGGTAAAGTTGATCTTCAACCAATAATCTATAAAATGAATGAACTCAAATTCGAAATCACGAATCAAAATTGATAAAAATAAGATGACTTTAGACCCTTACACCTTGATTACTTGAACATCTTTCATTAACCATCGACGAAAGCAAGAATCCCATGTCTCACTTGTGCCAAAGGCCCAAACCTTTTCAATAAAACCCAGGTCTAAGGAATCCGGAAAATATCCGAACCCAAGTTTCGGAACAAAATTTGGGTCGAACCCTCAGAGGAACCATCCAGACCAAGCCCAATTCTACCGCAAATGCCTCAAATAATCCAGGCCCAAGACAAACCTAAGACCCGTTAATAATCTGCAGACCCGTTGAGGCGCCAACGATGACCATCGTTCCCGCCCCTCTCTGAAAATGTTGGCACTCCGAACGTTAATAAAGCTCAAGTCTTGGAACCAAACCCTCAAACAATTCTCGACTCTTTCTCAATCATCGAAAAATGAATCCGCCAACATAGTTCACACCAACATTCTCATAAACAACCACTGCAAAAACGGCCAGCTTGACATTGCTCGCAAAGTGTTCGACGAAATGCCAAAGAGAACCGCAGTCTCGAGGAACACGCTCATTTCCGGCTACGGAAAATCGGGGAGATATGAAGAAGCTCTGGGTTTAGTTTCCTCTATGCATTGTGGAAATGTGGGCCACCTAAATGATTCCACACACACGACGACGCTCAGCGTGTGCGCGCGTGCGGGGAGGTTGAGGGAGGGTAAAGAGCTGCATTGCTTGGCCGTGAAGTCAGGGTACATCGAAAGGTTCCAGCTTTTGGCGAGTGTGTTGCTGCATTTCTACGCGGCTTGTTTGAAGATCGAGGATGCCGAGAGGGTTTTCGAGGAAGGGATGCATTGTGGGAATGAGAAGCTGTGGGGGTCGATGTTGGTGGGTTACGTGAAGTGTAACTTGATGGAAAGTGCGGTGGCGTTGTTTGAGGAGATGCCGAAGAAGGACGTTGCGGCGTGGACTAGTTTGATGTCAGGGTACGTGAAGAAAGGCGAGGAGGGCGGGTGTGAGAGGGCGTTGGAGTTGTTTGGCTTGATGAGGCGGAGTGGTGAGGTGGTGCCGAATGAGTTCACATTCGACTGCGCTATAAGGGCTTGTGGGAAGCTGGGAGCTTTTTGGGTAGGGATGTCAGTACATGGCCATTCGGTAAAATGTGGTATTGAATTTGACCTTGCTGTGAATGGTGCTTTGGTAGAATTCTATTGTGATTGTGGAACTGTTGAGTGTGCTAGGACAGTTTATGAGGGAATAGAGAACCTTGGATTAAGTGCTTCCAACTTTTATATTGAGGGGCTTATATCAATGGATAGTATTGAAGTGCAGAGAGAGTATTCGGTGGACTAAAAGAGAAGAATTCAGTTTCGTATAATCTGATGATCAAAGGTTATGCGATGAGGGATTGAGTCGATGAGGCCAAGAGGTTATATGAGACTAAGAAGCCTAAAACTATAACTTCTTCTGATATGATGATTTCTGTGTACTCTAGGAAGGGTGAGATTGATAAGGCTTTGGAGCTTTTTGAAGAAACAAAAGGAGAAAGAGATCATGTGACATGGAATGCCATGATGTCGGGGTATATTCATAATCAGCGGCATGAGGAGGCTGTGAAACTATATGAGACAATGTGCCGATTGTCAGTAGACCGTACAAGATCGACTTTTGCTACTTTATTTCAGGCATGTTCATGCCTTGGTTCTCATCAATTGGGACAAGTACTCCACGCACAGTTGATCAAGACACCATTTGAATCGAATGTCTATGTTGGAACTTTTCTGATTGATATGTACTCAAAATGTGGGAGCATCACTGATGCAGAAACGTCATTTAGCAGCATTGCTTCACCCAATGTGGCAGCTTGAACAGCTCTCATTAACGGGTATGCACAAAATGGGCTTGGCTCTGAGGCAATTTTTCTGTTTGAGAAAATGTTAAACCTAGGAGTCATCTCTAATGCTGCTACTATGTCTGGTGTTCTCTCTGCCTGCAGTCATGCTGGTCTAGTCGACACAGGGAGGCAAATTTATAGCATGATGGAAAATAGCTATGGGATTAAGCCAAGTTTGGAACACTATGCATGTATAGTGGATCTTCTTGGTCGGTCTGGCTGTCTTCAAGAAGCTATGGAGTTTATTGAGGAGATGGCTATTGAACCTGACGGAGTTATCTGGGGAGCTCTGCTAAATGCTTGTTGGTTGTGGATGGACATAGAACTTGGTGAGCCGGTGGCTGAGAAAATGTTTAGTTTGGATCCCAAGGGACTGAAGGGAGCATCTGCTCATATAATCTTGTCGAACATATATGCTGTACCAGGGAAATTTAGCAAGACGATCAATGCAAGAAACAGATTAAAAAAATTGAAAGTGGAAAAAAATGCCGGATGCAGTTGGATTTGGCTGAATTTCCATATTCATCAGTTCACTGTCCAAAATGATGACCATCCTGGTTGTAGTATGATTTATGAAACTTTGGAGCATCTGACAGCGAATATGAACTCTATTATTGAATTTTGTTCTGTTTATATGCCAATCGAGAACTCTTGTTCTATCAATTCTACATACTCTCACTAACCAAAATCACTGCTGTTTATTCTCTAAATCCTCTATGATATTTATGGTTTGATTTTCTTGAGTTTTTAGCTCGGTATAGGGTATATCTCTTGTTTAAATTGCATGGTTGCCTTAACTGGGCTGTTTGATCTAACCTGCTTGTACATGTGAATGCTGAATAGGTTCAGAGGAAACATTAGATGTGAAGTCCAATCTTAATGCTCAGGAGAGTGAGTTGAGGTGTTTGGTTGTTCCTGTTCCTCATTATGCTGGTGCCACAATTGCTGTGTTTCGTCACTTTGGCAATGACAATGAGTGTGTAATTTATCATTTAGTGAGGTAATGTCAACTCTCTCTTCAGAAACTAGTTGACTGTTAAGGGATACATGACAACATGAACTACTTTCTACTTTTTGAAGATACAACATTATATATCTGAAATTCCATTACAATAGAGCTCCTTATTTACAACTTAGTTGCTTTCACTTTTCTCTCTGAGAGTACAGGTGAGGCGATATACTAGTACTGTAGTTAACAGTAGTAATATAGCTCTTATTCTTAAACACGCAAAAAAGGATGGAGGATTAATCTTGTTGAACCTCAGTAAACTTTTGTTAACTTTTCTCATTTGTATTTTCACTAATCACAATATGCAGCTGTTTGGATTTCTCATCATCCTCTTCAAGATCCCATTTGTTTGGTGACTCCACAGTTTCCATTACACTATTCCTGTACTTGCAGTAGAGCAGTAGTTGACATATGCCTAATGGGCTTCCAACCAGATTAGGAGGCTGCAAAATCAATAAATTGAAGTGTTATTTACTTTTCATATTTTCATACTTGCACTTTCAAACATAAATTAAGCTGGTTTCGATTAATGCTAAACAAACCGCAAGAAAGAGATCATGGCTCAGTAGTCTGTATGCCATCCAGTGTGAACTAGAGAGGAAGGAGAAGAAAGACAAGTAGAATGGCATAAACTCCACACTCTTTGTTTTGAATACTTCCTTCTGCAATTGTTATTTTAAATTTAAATAACCAGGTTGAGTGGGATTTGGACAAGAAAGAAATTGAAAACAAGCACTTACGCAGATTTTGTTTCTTGAGAAAGATAACTTACCACAGCCACCAGTGGAGAAGCATACATTGTTACAGAAGCTACAACTCCTAAGCTTCCGACAAAAACCTTTCGATGATGGTGGTCATGGAAAACAAAGGCTGAGATGCTCGCGATGATGCAGAACATGATGATAACAGGTATGGCAATCAGAGTTATCGTTATCTGCAATCAATGATTCATACGTTTTGATCATTATTTATGCTTGCCTACATGTTTGGTAAGTGATTTCATGCACCATGATGGTGATGTATCTATCCAATTATCATTGCACACAGGCAATAGAAAGTCCCATATGTACACCAAAGGATTTGACTTGCTGTTCTTGTAGGTGAAGCAAACCAAATGTAAATGAGAATGAACATGAACTCGAGAAGAACCCCTAGACCATTGATGCTAACCACTGGTAAGTTCTCCCAGCCACAACTTACAACAGGCAATCCATACCAAGTATAGAGGAGACAGTTGAGCAGTGCGGTGATGTAAGGTACACACGAAAACTCCTCCGTACTTTTCTTCCTTAGAATTCTTGACATAGTTATTCTGCAAAGTGCAAACAAAGTGTTCCAAATAAATCATGAGATTTCTCTATATTAATGAAATCAATCAGTTGAAGTAAATAAGAATATGAAGACCAAATCACATGGGAGTGGAATAAAGCAACAGAGAAGCAGCATTTCCTGCATTAAACAAACAACATGCGAATAAACATGGATTAGTAACAGGTAATTCATCCAAATAAACATGGTTTGGTATGTGTAGTTATTAAGATTTCTAGCTTGGTAGCTCATGATATTATTAAACAAAGTGGTAACTAAGTACACATAACTCCTGTTGCCAATCGTAGCTTCTCTCTCAAGATTTTTGTGCTGGGAAAACTGTTTCGCACAAGAATCCCAACAGAAGGCACAAATAATTAAGCCGACAGGATATGTATATATAGACATATATGAGGAGAATAAAAGTGGCAAGGTGTAGTACATACTAGAACTGCTGTATGTCTTTGTAAGTAGTAACCATCCATTTCACCTCAATGATTAATTAGTTATAATTTTTTCTACCTTGTGTTTGCTAAAGGAGTAATCACCATTGACACATATGTATGCATCCGAAATGAAAATATGCACATCAATGTCTTCCAACTTAACCCAAAAGCCAAATATCTTCCCGCAAGAAGAAATTAAGCGTAGTACTTCTACGTGCAGTTCTACTTAGTCACTTGATCGGATTCATGATCGATTTCTTGATGTTTACTTCCCGGCTTTTTTAAATTATAATGTGTTTAGGCTGGGAAGTGATCAAGTGATTTTTGCTGTAGAAGCAG
This sequence comes from Geum urbanum, assembly GCA_946800695.1. Classification (NCBI taxonomy): domain Eukaryota; kingdom Viridiplantae; phylum Streptophyta; class Magnoliopsida; order Rosales; family Rosaceae; genus Geum; species Geum urbanum. The sequence continues at coordinate 34,428,339 of OX327015.1, forward strand.
CAGAAGCTAAGTCTCAGGATTTCTTTGCTTCATTCTGGTGTCTAAATTTCTAATAAACTTCCATTTCCCCATCAAACTGTGAACAAAAAGTACTGTAGCTAGGGTTCAATTTTGTTGCACAATTCCCTTTGCTACTAGGCCAGGCCTACTTTGTACGAATTGGACTCAAACTTTTCGGTAATAATATAAGAAAGGGATCACATGTAGAATTAATGGTGTTCAAAATGGATTCAATCTGCGGTAAATGGGATCCACTTGCAATCTGATAGACATCACCAAATGGTACCCTTTATTATTTTTGACAAAATTCTCACAGAGAAAGAGACTGTTTGAAGCAGGTTATATGCATGCTTGTATTCAGTACTACAGGGGAATTTTGAACTACCAAGTGCCGGTACTAAGTTTGTCGTCCAGGTTTTGTTTTCTCACATGCTTCCAAAGCATTATTGTGAAAATTTGGCGAAGAAGATAGTGCAGTACGTTTTACTTGCTCTGGTTTTCGACATGCATGCCTCTAACTACTAACCGAATCAAAATGATGCATTAATTCTGTCATCAGCGAGCTTCTTATCTTGATCCGAGAGTGGTTTAACTTTTAAAATTAACTGGCCACTAATTTGCGAGGTTCTTATCATAACTGTGATGTTATATGTTTTGCAGTGTCGACCGTAGCATCTGTTTATGTTGTATTGTACTGGAGCTACTTGGTGTATCAAGATTCTAAGTGTGTGTAAGTAGAGACTATAAGTTTCTTAATGTGTAATCATCCAAACTTCACGGGAAAGTTCCTCATCCCAACACTCTAAATTATTGAACAAGATGTCCAGTGCATGTGAGTTATTGCAAGGTATAAAACACAATCAGGACTAGCTAGTTATTATATTTGTACCCTCGTACCAACATGTCAAAGCAACTTGATAGTATACTACCCATCAAAGATCTCTACTTTGTATCTGAGGATATCAATTGAAGTTCAAAGAAGCAACAGTCATTATCCGCAAAAGACTGATGAGATTAATCACTTTAAAAAATTTGATTAAACTAATATAAGATATCTGAGAGACACGACCTATTAATTTATTATAACCTAAAAAATAAATTTATAACAAAACAGACATTACAAATAAATTCAACGGTGGATAACCACGTAAATTTATAGAATATTTGGGTTTATTTTAGAAGTTGAAATAAATTTTACAAAACAGAACAATAAACAAAAACAGAAGATAACAAAGTAAAACAAGTGAAAATCTAATGGAAAAGAAAGTTAGGAACTTCTCTCCACCCTACGTAGTTTCGATCTACCCTAATCCTAATCTAAATAACAATAGATAAATGTTTCCCACATATGTGCTTTGATTAAGTCACCAACGTATTACACTCTCTATTACTTGACATATTATTGATTATTCGAATTGATTACTGCTTAACATGATCTTTAACTAGAAGACTTGTAATTATGATGGGTCCAAATTGAATTAACCAAAGTCATTAAAATTCGTAGAGTGTTTGAGAAACAACAAGGCTTCTAGAGCTACTATGATGGGTGTTCTTGCATCACCTAGGAATTACTTCACACAAGTTGTCACATAGGGTTTGCTTATCTCTATAGAATATGCAATGATATGATGGTCAGGTACACATCCAAGACAATAGATCATATAACATGCATCTAAGCGTGCACTCAAAGAAACATATAATAAAAATCATCACTGATAAAATCGTAAAGTAAAACCCATCTAATAGCTATTAAATTCACAAGAGGTTTAAAATCAAAACATATCTAGGGCTTCGATCAACCTCTAATTAAAGGAAAAACTAACTAAACATAACAAAAGAATGGAAAAGAAGAGACGACGGGAATGAGAGAGGAGAGAGGAGAGATGAAGAGATGTTTCATAGGGTTTTTATATTACTTCTTGAATTCTCTTTACTTGTAGGATTGAAACTTCTTGTCTAGGAAGTAAAGTCATTTTCTTAATTCTCTTATTGGCTCTTGAATTTTTTGACTTATTTTCACAAGCCACGTCCAAATTAAATGGGATTATCAAGTACAATTCTCTTCAAAAGTCAGAATTTCTGAGCAGAATGACCTCTTTAAACTAATTCGGCCATAACTTCCTCTAGAGACATGGTAATCATGATCTAGAAGATGTTTTGGAAATTAGACACTTGGAGATTTCCACACATATAAAGATCAAGATCTATTTTGTTTTGAACTGCTCTCAGTTCTCTGTCGAAGTTGTTTGATCTACACAGACAAATTTCTCAATTTCAGCTTAAAATCTCGTTTTTCTTCTTCTCTTCTTATTCCCTCAAAAATACCTATAAAACAATAAATTAATGTTGCTGAGACTAAGACAATTAAATTTAAATTAAATAATAAAAATATTAAAACACAATAAAATTACATAAATATGCCACTATCACACCTATGGTGAGACAATGTATACTCCATGGTCCTTCATGAAGATCGAAACTGCAGTCATATGCAGTCATATACAATTATGTATTTATTTCTCTAATGGTATGCTGGGACTAATATATTACGTTTCGAAAGAGTTGTGTTGTCTTGTCAAGCACTAGCAAAGGCATGCAGCACAAAAATTCAATATTTACCTTATCTGATGGCAGAGAGCAGATGATGATCATTTTGAAACAGTTAATTTATTGGGTTAAAAAGTACTGTTTCCTTATTCACATTGCATGCATATATATATATATATGCTGACAAAGGTGAAGACAGAACAGGTGAATTATCATTATCCTTTCAGGAAAAAGCTGCAGGTAATCGAATTATCTATACTATTATTCTTGTTGTGTATATGTTTTATATATTGCCTGTCCATCAGGTCTTTCTGTCTCTGTTCCTCTGATGAACGTCTGTGTTCTTCAACTGCAAGTCTACAAAGCCCTACGAGTCAACAAACAAACTCCCATTTTCTTGTTTGTTGGGCAGTGTTTTGTAGTAGTCTCGTATATACTCACTTTTGTGGTTGTAGCATCTGCTTCAACATTTATTCTCTTTTGTTAGTTTATCTAGGATCATCTCTATGTATACTGCTCACCGATAAATTTAGTATTATCTGTTTACATCTCTTGTAGTCTTATCACTTCCTGTTCGATCTCCCCAAGCTGTTCAACTGTACTCTCTTTGTATTTATTTGTATTTTCCTTGTCCTCCAATTTTGTATATCAATGCAAACCATGGACCGATGTCATCGGAAGCGACCCAAAATCACTACTACTTCTGAGTCAGAAGGTTGGTGATTAGCAATAATTTCGTTCATCGTCATTCCGTTTAATCATGTGTGATCCCTAGTTCTTGTTCGATTTATAGTTCTCGAAAACTGATGAAATGATTTATTGTACGGCTGTTGGCATGCAGAGGTTATCAGCAACGAATGGGAGTTCATACATATGAGTGAGCAAGAAGAAGATCTCATATATCGAATGTATAGGCTCGTTGGAGATAGGTAAATCTCAAAGGCTATAGCTGCTGTAGTTTTCTGCTTTTCCTTTCATTTTGGTCAAAGCTCTTGATTAGTTGCCAAAGCTGTAACTTACTAATAAGGTAATAATAAGTCAAAGTTTAGAAGTTAAACATCTCGAGATCAAGGAACTTGTAGCATAGGTTCGAAATTTTCGTTATCATGCATGGTGATCTAAATGCATCATGCATGCCATTATACATATATATTGATGAACTGGTCGAGATGTAAATTGATCATCTGAAATTACATTTCACAGTGGAATGCGATCTTGAAAAGTTAGAAATTTGGAGGCGAGTTTGTCAGTTTGGTAAGCATTCGGAGCTAACCTGTAATAGTTGATATTTACAAAGCAAGTAGCCTGACTGTCCTTTCCCCCTGAACATCTGAAGTACAAGCTGTCCTCTTGAAGCCATGTGAAACTACCAGACATGAATAGAGATTCTTACACTATTAGAGTCATCATAGCACAGTTCTTCCTGTCTGCTTTGTTTTTGGGGCTCGTGAGTTCAAAACATTAAACATCGATGTGATCTGCTGTTATCAATTTCAGGTGGGATTTTATAGCTGGTCGGATTCCAGGTCGAACAGCAGAAGAAGTAGAGAGGTTTTGGATCATGAGACATTGTGATGTGTTTTCTGCGAAAAGAAATGAGCAAAAGAAAGACGGCTCGAAAACTGTTTCGCATGGAATTTCCAATGGATTTAATAAGTAGCTGACTTCTCTTTCTGATTTCTGTAGCCTTCTGGTTTTTGCAGAAATTTAGCACTCAATGATGTTCACCATATAGGAAGCTCTTTCCTTGCAGTCTTAAAATAATGAAAAAACGACTAATTGGCAGAGGTAATATGTTCATGTTCATACTGATGGTATAGGATGTCACAACTGTAATATGTCCATGTTCTACCTGTGTGGAATAGTCATATAGATGAACTATAAATATTACATTTCATGTATTATATACATGGGTATATGTGGAATCTCAACACTACAACTGATGGTATGAAAGTTTCTATATGAACTGTGTCGATCTTTTAGACTTGGAAATGACTAGTATACAGCACCATTGACATGGCGACCAATATGTACCCAAGTTGGAAAACTATCAAGGAGATCAAGCCGGTATCAAGCCCTCAAAATTCCTCTGATCGCCTTACACTATATATCTGCGAAGATAATCTACTCGAGCTGGATGCTTGAGCTTCATGAGTGCCTTAACTTCATGCTTTCGGACCATTTCCCTTGAAATGTTCAAGTTCCCTGCAATCTCCCCTAAAGTTCTGTCTCCCTTCCCATCGAGGCCATATCTCTGTCTGATCACCAAGCTTTCTTTTGGCTTCAGGGAATCAAGCTGGGAGACAATATTGAGAAAAACTGATTTAGTTACCACACAAATGGGATCGTCCAGGCTATGATGCACGGATTGCAAGGGACAGCGAAATATCAAAAACGGATAGGACTGTTTTTGAACCTAAAGTTCCCTATCAGTAACGATCATCTTAACTACAGGTTTTGTTTAAAAGTAAGGCCGAATAGTCCTATACATGTATAGCAATTAATATATGAACAGTAATCACTGTAACAGTAATGTGAGTGAAAGGAAGCACATTTGAACTTTGAGAGTTGCAGAAGCTTATAGACGCTAACACCAAATGAAAAACATGGTTCAAGTAATAGTGAAGCCTAATAATCCTAAACATTTCGAGCAATCAAGTTTGAGCAGAGCAATACTAATATGTGGACAATGAAGCTAAAGGTAAAGGTAGTTACCACATCATCAATTGCAAGCCTGAGAAGAGCAGGTTTCCGCCGGTTATCACCTTCGACACCATCAACATCAGTAATGCCATTTATTAATTCCTCTTGAGTGACAGAATGCCTTGAATGAAGTGAGAACACAGGTTTTGAGGCCCTCATTACTTCATGATACCTTTCAGGGGATATTCCTATCTTTTCAATGATCTCATCCTCTGTTGGCATTCTTTTAAGCTGCACCAACATTTCAAGCTTTGCTTTCTGGATTTCCGCCCTAACCTGAATAGGAAACCAGGTCCATATCACAGCATATTTCTTGTTACAATTACTATTGAGGGGATTATTTCAACCACTATGGTACTGCCAACATGAACAGGGATAAAGAATACTTACCGACTCAAGGCCAAATGAGACACGAGTAAAGCTTGAGAGTGTCATGGAACGTATGATGGCATGTCTGATCCAAAAAAGACCATAAGTGGAAAGTCGGAATCTTCTCTGTGGTTCAAAGCGATCAATTGCCGTGATAAGTCCCTTTACTCCTGCCTGGCAAAGGTCTTGGAATCTTGGACCGTTTGCAAAGTCTTGAAAGTACTTATTGATAACAAACATCACAAGTCGGAGATTGTGCTGCAATAGGCAACACTCACAATTTAATTTTTCTTCCAACACATTTAGAGCCACACTTTTAATTAGTTAAAGCAATTTGTAAGCACATAAAGCACTACCTTGATGAGTTTGCCTCTTGCAGCTCGACCAACCTCCAAGTGTTTTTTCACTTGAACCACACTCATATTTGTCGCCTCAGCTAGTTCACCCTTATCTGGTTCTCTCCCCAAATCCTTTTGCAACTTCTCTTTCACTTCATTGAGACCCTGAATCATGAAAAACACACACGAGTCAGGAGAAAAATAGACAGAAACACATGGACTAGACAATTTTCAGAATCACAGCTGACAAAGATCACAACATTGAGATTGCTCACCTTCATAGGTTGCATTAGCTTGAAAAGCCAAGTATGCTCAGAAGAACTAAGAACCGGAGGAATTTTCATCTTTTTCCAGTCTAAACTGACAAGATCAGTTGAAGCTGAATACTCCCTTACAAGGTCCTCAATCTTCTCATTCTCACTTTTACAATCTTTTCTCTTTCGAACTACTGAAGCAGCCACTTTCTCATCCTTATTCCATTTCAAGGCAACCCTTTTATCAAGACTCAATCTCTTAACCTTCTTTGTCATGCTCCTAACCACAAGGCCATCATCACTTGTTCTCTTCTCTACTTCATCATCAACTTCACCAATCTTCTTCCTCTTTTTTCGGCCTCTCTTGATCATCAAGCCATCTAAATTTTCCATATCTGAAACTTCAGCCTCGAGGCTTCTCTTATATAGATTTTCCAGCTTGGCAGCAGCTTCATTGTAATCCAGATCCAATGTACATGTAGGAGCTTCCTCAGTCAACGTCGATTTCACACTCTTGGGCAGCTTCCTAGCTTTCCCTAGCACTCTCTTTTGGTGCTTCTTTCGTGGCTCTATCGGCAAAGGTATCTTCTCCTGGGGCGCAACCAATGCATTCTTATTGGGCTTATCTGTTCTAAAGGCAACAATCAATGGCTTTCGCAACGATGATCTCTCATTCGATACCAAATTCGTGCTCAATCCTAATGGGGTCCTAGAAGCTGAGCTAGAAACTGTTACAACTCCCATGCCAATTCCCACAGCAAAAATTCTAAACGATGATTGAAACCTCTATATACACACACAAATTCTGCAAAAGAACATAAAGACAAAGCACCCATTTTAGCTCATTCATTTTCACACAACACTATCACGTACTGCTTCCAAATATTCAACTTTACAACTATGATCCACATAAACCCTATTTGAAATTCATGTTCTTCGATCAGAACCCTCTTAGTCTATTACCTATGATAAGTGATTTAGACCCATCAAAATCAACTAAACAAGAACATAACAAACTAGTCTAGCTAGTCTTCATTGGAACACAAACATTGAGAAGCATAAGTACTGATCAAGAACAGACAGCTACAAACATACGAATGAGTTGAGTTGCAAAGACAATCTTACCTCAACTACAGAACAATGTGTTCTTCTGGTCAGACGCCACGAAAATCTCGGACTTGAGAAAAAGAGAGTTCGTATCTTTTTTTGTTTCTGGTTCGTGAAAAAAAGTTCGAAACTTTTAATACAGGGCACGTAAATGTGGGAAATTACGGTGTCCACAATAAACTTCTGGGGAATATGTACGGTCTGGAGTGTTGGTATTCCAATCGGACGGAGGGGGAAGTGACCACATCGACTGTGGAAGACCGGTGTGGGATTTTGATAGGATGACGTGGGGGTTTCCTGGAACAGAGAGAGGCTCTAACGTGGAGGGTAGTTAATGGCTGAGAGGATATTTGGGGAAGGAGTGGATTGTGTTGGTGACACAAGGGATCGGTATTACTGGACGTGGCTTTTTGCTTCTGGTTTGTGGGACCTAGCTGCGCGTGGTGGCTTGGCTCAACGACAGCCCCAAAAATAAGAGGAAGAAGAAAAACTATGAACCAGAAAGCCCAAACCATAGTGGCATTATTGGCCCCAAGTGTAAGGCTTGGGCTTGGCTCTGTTGTTTTCTGCAAATTAAGAAAAGGCCTTGGCTTTGCTTAGGATGAAACACATCAAGGCTCTTTCAACGCGCCTGGTCAACCGCCATGGACATAAACATATACTGATATACATATAGAAGAATATCATCTAGAAGATAATTTACATACATTCATTTTGCCTTGAATATTCTCTGCATTTTCGACAAAAGCTTAATGATTGAGTGGTAGCTGACCATGCATACACTTTTAGTCCCAATCATGGAATTTTTTAACTGGTCAGGCCTAATTCCTTTTCGTATTATAAAGTTTAATAAGACCGAGCTTTAATTTATATTCCTAGCTAGCTAAGAATATGGTCAATTAGCAACATTAGTATCGATCATATATAAGACCAATCGATCTATGTTGGTACGTTATGCTTGTCCCAATCAAATGTAGAAAAATCTTGACGCTAATTAGCTGGATTATTTAGCGATTATGTCACCCTCAGAATGTATCTTTATGTAAATTTAAACCTTAATTGGATCTTTAGGCCCCTTTAGCTACCCAAATGAAAATGTCAAATGTTACCAAAAGAAACATATATAATTATGGAAACACAATATTTATATCAGCCACAATCCAGATAATCAAATAATATTTCTGAGGACTTAGAATCTTAGATATCATTAGCATCCTAAACATGCGCATCTTAGGGGTCTCTTCTCTCTGGGAAAAAAAGAACCTAGAGAAAGTTAGGGTTGCAACGGCGGCGGTGGCAGGGTTGTCGTTGACAAAACACGAAGTGCTGGTTTGTATGTCCCCAGTTCTGAAGTTGGCGAGTCAGGGGTGGGGTGTTATCACATAAATCGGGTGTAAGATGGAAAAAGTAGCTGCGAAGTTGGCGCAGAAACTTGCACTGAAGGAGATGACAACGGTGCAAGTCATCAAGAAACACAAGTTGAAGAAGGAGGAGAGCAGGCAGGGACGAAGGCATGCAGGGACGGGGGTAAGCCCAGGCCCCCCCTGAAAATATCTTATATAGAGGTAGTTTGTGTTAAAGGTTTGAAAATTAGTTTGGTGCTGTGGTAAGATATTGGTCTTATACAATGCAGAGCAAAGTTCAAATCCCAAACTTGTCATACTGCTAATAATTTTATACAATACACTACTCTCTACTTACCTTATTATCAATACACTACTTGAATATTCTTCATTTTTTTCTAGTATTTTAGTTTTTTTTTTCATGTTCCTGTATATAATTTTTTTTCACATAGCCCCCCCCTAAAGTCAAATCCTGGCTCAGTCCCTGAGAGTAGGTTCCTACTAGTGGAGGAACTTCAGTCACAGAAGCCATACCGCCGAGACTTCCTGTTCAACACCATGAGACAGTTGTGGATCCCCGAGGAAGCAAAGACATATAAGAAGCATCTCAGGGCGGCTCCACTTGGGGGGGGGGGGACAGGATCCTATTCTCCTTTTCACACATGGAGGACGTGTTGTTGGTCCTTAGGGGATGTCCATGGGCCTTTGAGTGCTTTTGTGTGAAACAGGGAGGAAAGGGAGGAGGACTGTGACGCCATGGAGACCGAAGGGGCGGAGGACGCAGGAGTTGAGGGAGCGAAAAAAAAGACGATGCACGAAGGTTATTGCGGAGGAAAAGTCAACAACTGATTTGGTGGCAGATATGTCGAAAGATATTAAAGGAAAAAATTCATAATTGATCTGAACGAGGATTTTGAGGAAAACATACAGGATTTAATGGAGCGGGTTTCAAGTCCCAAGATTGATTCTGCACCAGCTTTGGAAAGCAAGGTTACTCGCACAGAAATTAAGGGTGCAATGTTCATGGGAGAAACAACCTTAGGATTGATGATAGGCATGTCGATACCGAGATGGGACCATTAACTGTGGGCCAAAATGCCACACCTGGGAGACACCCACACTCCCAATCAGATAAAAAAAATTCCAGAAGCTTCTCAAGGGAAGTTGGCCATGCACGAGAACCAGTTCCATGCAGATCGACACATAGGAAAAACTGTTGCAGATGAGAGTAAAACAAACTTGAGTCCAAGATGTACTCCACAACGCTCATCCGTGATGGGTCCGACGTCAACCCATCACGAGAAATGAATGTGTTATGCTGGAATTGTCAAGGAATTAAGAACCTTTGGACAATTGATGCTCTCCTGAGTAGGTTAAACAGACTCATCCCAATTTAATTTTTTTGTCGAAAACTAGATGTATAGCCGCGGGGATGAATGTTATTCGCAGGAAGTTAGGTTGGAAAATTGCCCATTCTGTTAACTATTTTTTTAATGACAATAATAAAGGGAAGATAATTTCTCGTTCGGGTGGTTTGTCGTTACTGTGGAATGATGTGGATTGTGTTAAGTTGTTATCTTATTCTAATAATCATAATGATGTGTTGGTGAAGGACTCCTCTGACCCGAAGAGTTAGCGCTTTACGGGACTCTATGGGTTTCCAAAGGTGCAAGATCGACATAAGACTTGTTCACTTTTAAAGAGTTTGGGACCAGGTGGACAGTCACTTTGGGTGGTCGGCGGCAACATCAATGAGATTAACTCCCTGCTTGATAAGGACGAAGGCGCTAGGAGGAGGGATGCTCAAATACAGGCTTTCTCGGATGCCATAACATACTGTGACTTGGTGGATATGGCCTTTTTTGGACCTCGCTTCACCTGACCTGGTGTCCGGAATGGTGAATTGGTCAAGGTGAGTCTGGAGAGTTTTGTAGCTACAAGCGCTTGGACGGAACATTTCGGAGCGAGCAAAGTTTCCCACCTCCTACCTAGTGAACTAAACCATCTCTTGATTCTTCTGGAGGTGAGAAAGACAAAACTACGGAAGAAGAAAAAAAAATGAGGTTCCGGATCGAGGAGTTTTGGCTATGTGACGAGGAATGTGGGGATGTAATACGAAGGGGATGGTTGAGACCGAGTGAATTGGATCCACTAAGTTAGATATGCTCAAGAATAAACCAGACCCGAGAAGTCCTAATTGCTTGGAGTGTGGCAAAGTTCGGGTGCCTCAAAAAGAAGATCGAGAACTTCAAAAAAGAGTTGGCTATCTTCTTCGATAACTCAGGGCCCGGGCCAACAGTGGAAAAGAAATTAAGTAGAGATGGAATCAAAGTTGCGTGACCTTCGAGCCAAGGAACAAAGATTCTGGAACCAACGATCGAGGGTGCTATGGCTTACTGACGGTGATGAAAATACGAGCTTTTTTCACCAAAGTGCCAGCAATCGGCGAAGAAAAAACACCATTAAAGGCCTAAGAGATGACTCGGGTGTATGGCATGAGGGGGATGATGAGATCACCAAGTTGGTGAATGCCTACTACAAAGGGCTCTTTACCTCGATGTCTTCTGAAGTAGATGAGGGCATCGGTCGTTTGTTCCCTCAGGTGATTACGGAAGAGATAAACCAGAGCCTCTGTGGGAATGTAAAGGAAGAGGAAGTGGTTAGATCCCTCAAGAAGATGCAACCGACTAAGGAGTTGGGCCATACGGTTTTGCACCGTGTTTTTACCAACAATACTGGATTGTTGTCGGAAAGGATGTAGTTGAAGCTATGCAGAAGTTCCTCCATTCTGATGAAGTCATGAAGCAAATAAACAACACCTATGTGACCCTCACACAGAAAGTACAGAATCCAATGGCAGTAAGTGACTATAGACCGATAAGCCTTTGCAAAGTACTGTACAAATTGGGGTCCAAAGTCCTTGCGAATAGGCTTAAGCCTCTGTTAGATGGAATCATCTCGCCATACCAGAGCGCTTTCGTGCCGGGTGGATTAATTTAAGATAAATCCCTCATGGCCTTTGAAATTTTGCATTTTTTTAAAGGAAGAATGGAGGAAGCAACAACTATTGTGCCCTAAACCTCGACATAAGTAAGGCGTACGATAGGGTGGAGTGGAATTTTTAGAGAAGTTGATGCAAAAATTGAGGTTTGGAGCTAGATGGATAGACATGGTTATGAGGTGTGTACGTACTATTTCTTATGAATTTCTTGGTAATGGTGAACCATGTGACAGGATTATACCTAGCTACGGAGTGAGGCAAGGCGACTCAATTTCCCCATATCTCTTTCTACTCAATGCGGAGGCATTATCAAGAATGTTATCATTTGCTGTGAGAGAGGAATTGATGCAATGGATGGATATATGCACCGGGGCTCCCATGATAGGTCACATATTTTTCACGGATGATTCATTCATATTTATGAAAGCCTTGACAAAAGACTGTGATGTAGTCCGAGAGATCTTTAGGAGGTATGTAGGGGCTTTGGTACAACAAATAAACCTCTAAAAATCTTGCATATCCTTTAGTCATAATGTACAAATGTCACAGCAAAATGACCTAAGGAGGAGACAAAACCCTAAGTGTGATAGCAAGAAAATCATAATAAAGACAGTGTGTCAATCGACCCTAACCTACACGATGAGCTGTTTTGAGGTCCCGAGTTATATATGTGATGCCCTACACCAAACCATGGTTAATTTCTAGTAAGGTGACCAAGGAGATCAAAAGAAAAACCACTGGATAGCGTGGGAAAAGCTTTGTATCCCAAAGTCAGAGGGAGGCATGGGTTTTAGAAACATGAAATTGTTCAATAGGGCCCTGTTAGCAAAACAGGGATAGTGGCTAATGAAGAAGCCTACTTGCTTGCAAGACTCTTAAGGCAAAATATTACCCTAGTTGTGATTTTATGGCTGCAAATTTGGGTTCGGACACATCGTATGCATGGAGAAGCATCATTACAGGAAGAGAAGTACTTAAGGTGGTCTTAGATACCAGCTGGAAAGTGGGGAACAAGTGCGGCTCTGGCAAGACCCTTGGCTACCAAGACCTCACCACTTCAGACCCTTCTCATTCCCAACCCCAGGAACAGAACATCTACGGGTATGTGACTTACACGATGAGGCCAGTAGGGACTGGGATGAACCATACCCGAGGGAACTCTTCTGTGATGAGGAGGTGGAGATGGTCATGCGTATGCCTCTGAGCTTACGAGACGTGGATGATTTTCTTATTTGGCATTTCGATAGACATGAGGAGTATCAGGTGAAGCAGGGCTACCACATAGCGTGGTTCCAAGAATTCGGTGCCATGCATGAAACTACGTCGGCTCTTGGTGAAAGCAGCAGTACGAAAACCCTTTGAAAGAAGATATGGGAGGTGAGGGTTCCCCCTAAAGTTAGGGCTTTCATTTGGAGATTATGCAAAGGGATTGTGCCTACCTGTGAAGCTTTGAGAGGGAGGATGAGACTTATAGACAGTGCGTGCCTTTTCTGTAGTTTCTACATGGAGACTAATCTCCACCTATTCCATGAGTGTCCTGTATTTGATGAGCTATGGAGAAAAGCTCTGCCCAACGGAGAAAACAAGTACCGACCTCAATCGTGTGGGGATTGGATATTCCACATTATGTAATCGACTTCTAGGGCACATGTGGAATTAGCGTTAGCCACACTATGGGCTATATGGTCAACAAGGAACAAGCTGTTGTGGAAGGGAAAGTTTGTTAATGTGGCTAGTTTGATTAGTTGGTGTACACAGTACGTAGAGGACTATCATAAAGTGCACCCTTGCCCTGGTGCAAAAGCGGCAAGTCCACAAGATAAATGGAAATTACCACCTTCCAACAGACTCAAGATCAACATTGATAGGGCGTTCAACATAGTAAAGAGGAAGGGTGGTGTTGTAGTTGTTGTATGAGATGAAAGAGGGATCATTCTTACCAATTTTGCCCGCCCTATTCAGTTTGCATATTGGGCACTATATGCCGAGGCAGAAGCGGTGAGAGCAGGTTGGTTAATAGCAATACATCAAGAATGGTCGAACCTTATCATAGAAAGTGATTGTGCTGTCTTAGTTTATATGCTAAGGAATAATACATTGCCCGTGGCTGAGGTGAGTAACATTATATTAGATTGTCGTCACTATATGAAAGATGTTGAGGGGCTGCAGATTAGCCATGTTTACAGGAAGTAAATGGTGTCGTTAGATTAGCTCACTTTTTTAGTAGTGGAAACCTAGATGCTTACTAGGATGGGGATACCCCAGAGATTATTGAGAATGTCTTGTTTGAAGATAGTTGTATTCTTGCTCGAGGTATTGACACCATGTCCCCTTCAATGTACTCTTCCAACTTCAATAATAATATTCTAGGTCGTGCCCGGATGAACCTCTAACTAAGACTAGGTTCCAAACTCCATTCCAAAAAAAAAAATCTTAGATATCATCGATAGTGACATTTCTCTTAATTGTGCATATATGCATTCTTGCTCGAGGTATTGACACCATGTCCCCTTCGATGTACTCTTCCAACTTCAATAATAATATTCTAGGTCATGCCCGAATGAACCTCTAACTAAGACTAGGTTCCAAACCCCATTCCAAAAAAAAAAATCTTAAATATCATCGATAGTGATATTTCTCTTATTTGTGCATATATGCATGAATCAGACCAATAAATATATAATCTGAAAAGATCCCACACGTACAGGGACGTATACATAATAGATGAACAGAATCTACCAGTTCTTTGTTAATTGAACTCGATCGACGATCCCATGAATCTAGTTCTAGATGCAAAAGTTAATAATTATATAGTTTCCCAAATATGCATAAACAAAGTGAGTGCTTTTGTTTGTTGTGGATTGTAAAATGGGAAATCAAAATGGAACCATGCATGCACAGCGCGCTTGATCTCTAGCTAGCTCGTTCCCCCTTTCAAGTTTCCACAGTCAACACGCCTCACCAAACTTCAGGTCACAAATCTCAACGCGTCGGAATAATGTGCTATATATAGTACTATTATCTCTTGCATAAAATGAAAATTTTACCTTTTTATTCTTCTAGATACACTATAATAAATTAAAAATAGAGTATACACGAGCACATTTTGATCGAGACTCAACATTGGACGAAATGTCACCAATATAGACAAATATGGTCTAATAAAGTCGTCATGTCAATCATCAAAATGACTCTAATCGAACATGCGAATGATTTAACATACGCTCAAATTAATCCGGCCAGTCCTAAATATGTATTTATGAGTTATGTTTCTGTTAACGATCGATGTCACTGGGGAGCACTAACTGTTCTGTTAATTTGCAATTTTGCATATATGCAACCGGCTTTTAAGTTTTAAATAGAATACACTATTTGATTCCCTCTCTCTGCCATATTTTCCCTCGCAGTTAATTTTTTATTACCACCTATATTATAGGAAAATTCTGGAATATAGCTCAAGATTAAACACCTTAGGATTATTTTCCAAATGTGATACGTGTCGCATTTTTAATAGTCATTTTTGTCAATTTTTATGAAAATCGACTGACTTTATGATAAACTCAGCTCATTAAACCTCTCTCTCTCTCTCTCTCTCTCTCTCTCTCTCTCTCTCTCTCTCTCTTTCTCTCTCTCTCTCTCTCGTCCACACTTTAGATCGAATGTGCTCTGATTTTCTGGAAACCCAAAATTTCTGACTCCTCTGACAAGACCCGCCCCAGATTACCGCAGTACTCCAGAGTAGGTCTTGCGAGACCCATATTCAAGGTTCAAAAAGGCGCTAGGCGAAGTTAGGCGGCGGAGTTACTGCCTAGCGCCTAGCAGGCTAGACGGAGATTAATCGAATTTTAGGCGGTCACTAGGCAGATTATTAGTTTTATATTTTTAATTAATTTTATATTTATTTAGTATATATTATAATGTAATTAATGAAGAAAAAGTTATAATCAACTCCAACTATTTTTAACATTACGATACTCATTAAGGGATTTAAGGCAGAATAGAATAGTAAGACATTGATAATCAAGCTCAATGTTATCCAAACATCATAACAGAACCAATAAGACATTGATAAGCATTAATCAAATCGATAGTTTGATACTAATCAGAAAACTAGATAATCAAACCCAAAACCCATTTATATAAACAACTTGACATCATAACAGAACAGTAAGTCAGTAAGACATTGATTAAGGAATTAATCAAATGATTCTAATGGATTGTTTGATTACTTGATAGTTTGAGGAGTGGAGTCAGCCGAGTCGTAGAAGAATAGAAGATTGGAGAGCTAACTTTTAATTTTGTAGGCTATAAAAGATTGAAGAACATCAGGCCAGTAGTGAGCGACAGGCGACGGTGACGTCGGGCGACGAAGAGCTATTGGTGACGGCTAGCAGTAGGGAGAGGCGTCGTGGTGAGCGGTGGGGAGAAGGTCGCGACTCGCAAATCACTATTGAAATCAAATGAAATAATGAATCAAGTTTTCCTGTTTTGGGTTTTTAGCATTTTGGGGAAAACCAGGGCGACTCAAAAGAATTTGTTTTTTTAAAAAAAATTCTTAGCATACCGATTAGGCGCACCACGACCGACTAATCGACGATTAAGCGGACCACTGCCCAGGAAAGGGGCCCAGACCAAAATTTCAACGTTTTCCTTCAGTTTTCAACCTAGTCGGTGCCTAGGCGTCCGCCCATGGCGCCTTTTCAAACACTGTTCGTATTAGAGTATCTAGCACTGACCAATCGGTACTAGCTACCTTAGCACGAGCAACTTAGAACTTCAACTAAGAACCTACACTGAGAAAATAGAAATTGTGGACCATCATGTCTTGTACTCTGGATGGTCACGACTTCAACTGAAAAACCTAAAAACTGGGCAATTTAAAATAAATGGCCCAGAGAAAGACATAAAAACATAAAACGTTAGAATGAGTAGACAAAAATCATAAACTATGTAGATTTGTAAAACTATAACTATATGTCTTTTTGCTGATTTCTGTGAAATAATGCGAGTTTAAAATCGTATAGTTAAAATACAAATGGAGGTGATCGCCCAAGCCACCTAACCTGAGTCGACTATCTGTATGAAAATATAAGTGATGGGTCAAACGAGGTGTTTGTCCTAACCTCCCCTGACAAGACTATCAGGTGATCAGACGAATAGTCAGTGCATCAATGCAACTAACTAATGCCACCACAAAATAAACCTCCAAATTTAAATACTCTGAAATATATTGTAAAACATACTGGTAAAATATGAACTCGCTATCGACTGTGAAAAATAAAAGGTCCACTCACTATACTGGTATTTCTACCCGTTTGTTATTGGTTGCTAACACGTCGCCCTAAAACAACGATTATTGTTTAATAACTAATTATCAAAAATTATAATGAATAGCTAAACTCGTAAACCAACGAACATTATCGTCGAGAACCTCAAATTTTTGAATAACGTGCTTTTCAAATTAATGTCGTGCTTTAATCTAAATCCAAATTCTAATTCTTGAATCATTTTTAAAGTCGCTATACATTCATCAAATGTTACGCGACTCGAAGTCGAATCAACTAACGATTCAATTGTTTGATATAATCTTAAATTGTTTAATTAATATATGATTAATCATATGTCTTAATCATCCATGTCCAAATTAATTCATTAACCTCTTCATTATATTCGGTACGTAATTACGAGCAAAACGGTATAACATTTACATCAAAATTTCCTCCGACGGCGGCGGTGGCGACGACTTTTTTCGGCAACTCGAACACAATATGTGCAAAATCAACCTAACATTTTTTTTCAACTACACCTAAGTTCAATTCATTACAAAAATCATCGAATTTACCTTTGAAGTCAAGAACACATAAAAATCTCAAAAACTTCAAATATTCAATTCTCCCTCCTTGGGTTGAATCAAGACTCATCCTTGGTATAAAAAGACTCACAATGAAGAGGTCTACAAAGCCCAGCAGGTCTCCATGATCAAATTAAAACCGAATCAATCAACCCCAAATTCTAGGGTTTATAAGGTTTTCGAACTTTCTTCTCCAAATTTGAGCAAAACTAAGGAGAGATGGGTGTTGGGGTTATTGAAAAATGATAAAGGAGAATGAGAGGAAGATTTTGATATCTTGGATGGCCAGTTTGGTGGCCAGTCGGTGATCCATCACCGGCGAAGCCGATAGGGAGGAGGAGAGGCGCAAGAGGAAGAGAGAAAAAGAAGGATAAAAATTGACCGGTGGTAGCTCCTATTTATTTTCGCGACTAACCAAAAACGTAAATCGTTAAAAAATTTCGTTAACCATAACTTTTTCGTCGTAACTTCGATTTAAATACTTGACGTGGCTACAAACTCGTCTTGATAAACTCTATGACTTTCCATAAGGAAATTTCTCAAAACACTTGATCGATAAAATCCCGATAAAAAGAGTCATCGATAATTACCGACGATAAAAACTAACTATTTTCCTCGATTAACCTTAAACAAATCTTAAAAAGAAAATTCTCGTGACGGGATGTTACATCCTCACCAAGCTAATCTCTGTCCTCACCGTCCTCAACAACGAAGGTAATCTCTTCGTCAAGACCAAAAAATCGATAAGGTCGAAGGCGACGCTTACGTCAACATTCACAAAGGGATACCTGGATACGAAATCAGCATCACTTTTACATGGGAAAGCGAGGCTTGCGACTCCAAAAATGACGCGTCATTGCTTAAAGTCGACGGGACGGTCGAGATTTCCAACATCGCCGACGAGAATGCCGATGAGGATCTCTAGGTCAAGCTCTCGGTCAAGGACGAGGGGCCGATTGGGAGGTGGATCAAGAAGGCGATGGGGAAGCCTTTGATTTTGGAGAACGTTAAGGTTTATAGGCAAGGCCATGGAGAGAGAGAGAGAGAGAGAGAGAGAGAGAGAGAGAGAGAGAGAGAGAGAGAGAGAGAGAGAGAGAGAGAGAGAGAGAGAGAGAGAGATGGACTTTCATGGCGACATCGGTGGTATCCGGCGAGAGAGATGAATATAGTGGCAATTGATTTTCTGGGGAAGGATTATCCCATACTCTGAGCTTATTATAAGCTTGGTCAAGCTTGATAAAGTTGAAAGATTAAAATGCTTAGATTTTGCCTCGTATAATGTTTTGAAAAAAGTCTATTGGGTGCTTAAATTTGGGGTGCATATCAGCCTCATCTTATATTATATGGATCAGGCTGTTATGCACCCCATGGCTAAACACCCTAGGGTCTGATTTTCCATGATCACACATGTCATAATCTGATAGGTTAATATTGTCAACTTTCTTTAAGGTCGACTGAGCTTATGATAATTTTAGTATAGGATATAGTTGCTCGTCTCTCCCTGTCGGTCGCCGCCACCTCATCGCAAACTTCATCGACGTTACGAGACATCCTCAGCTCGGCCTCGACCATTGAACCATCGAGTTGTGTCGCCACCCTCGTTGGCGTCAGCCGTCGAGACTGCTGTTGGCCTTTGTCTTGGCAGTGATGGAGCTACGTCATCGGCTTCGCTTTATATCATACTAAATCTGGGTACAATTATAGCCAAGGAGAATGAGCCGGTGGAGGCCGAGCTCATGACTGTGTTCAGACATCTAAGGGCACAAGGCCAATGAGTAGCGAATGAGGTGAGCTCGAGGAGTATCTCGACGAAAGCTGGAGAGAGAGCAGCGACGCGAGGCTTTAGAAGGTGGTAGATGGGAATAACGACGATGGTGAGGCCGACCAAAGAGCTTGATGTGCATTGCTTACTATGTGCATGTTATCTAGAAACATAGAGAGAGAGAGAGAGATGAAGTTTTCCGATGGGTGGCCGCGAGGATCTGTAACGGAGTTCATTCTTCTCTGGGGTAAAGGAGATCCTATACATAGGCTTTATCTTAAGCTCAGTCAAAGAGAAAAACAATGGACTGGACTCAATGGACGACTGAGATCGTTCCATGTAGCATTTTAAGGAATAGACCCTATGGTGTTTAGCCTTGAGGTGCATTATAGAATTATCCATATTATATATATGATCATGATATCGGTCGGATTTTGGGGTTCTGGGTCTATGCTAATTTTGTGTCTCCTTCTCACATAGGAGAGATCCAAGAAAGTTTAATCCACAATCAGAACGTAAGCAAAGGTTTTGGCGTTACGTCAACACCTTTTTTGCCCCAAATGATTTGGTAGAGGACAATAACTAAGTAAGTTATTAGAAACAACGCGGAATTGGGTTTGAAGATTCTCCCTTAGCTTCCAATAAGGACAAATTTCAGTTTAGTACCCTATGGTTTGAGTTGTTTTTCATGTTACTACTTGAAGTTTTAAATTTTTCAGTTTACTACTTAAGGTTTGGATTTTTCTTCTTGTTATTACCTGAGGTTTCATTTTCTCTTCACTTTTTATCTTCTCATTAAAAAATTATTTAAAGAGGGAGGGTATTTTGGTCAATTTATTTATATTTAATAAAAAATAATTTTATAATTTTTTTATTCCTACCAAAATAAGTTTATTAATTTTTTTAAATAGTCGGTTGGCGAAATATACTATGCTTACTCTTGACTGTTTAATTAGTGTCGTATGGATATCAAGACATAGAGGCTGGCGACATAATTTGTGAGAATTTAAAAGGCTGACTCACTTGGATGACCCTTACTTTTAAAAAAGAAAATTAATTTTTTGTTCTTAACATCCACTGAATCACCATTTGTATTTGACTATAAAATTTTTATGAGCATGGTTTAGTTCTTTATTATAATTAACAAATTTATCAAATTGTTATGAGCATGATTTTAATTTAGAAAATTAGTATAACTTATTTAGTTAAGAATAACAACTTTACATTTTTTTCTATAAAATAATTGAGGGTTAGTTAAGTGAGTCAATCTTATGAGTTCCTACAAATTATGTCACCAACTCAAGTGTCTTAATATTTATACGGCGTTATATAATCAAGGGTAAGCATGACATATTTAGCCAACCGACCATTTTATATAGAAAATTAATATAACTTATTTTGCTAGAAATAAAAATTTTAGAAAATAAAAACTTTTCTTTTATTGAAGATAAAAAATTCACCAAAATACCATCCCTCTTTAAATAATTCTTTAATGAAAAGATAAAAAGTGATGAGAAAATGAAATTTCAGATAATAAACTGAGAAATTTAAAAGCTCAGGCAGTAACATGAAGAAAAATCTAAACCTGAAATAGTAAACTGAAAAATTTAAAACTTAAGATAATAACATGATAACCCAAACAACACAGTACTAAATTAAAATTTGGCCTTCCAATAATATGTGGCTGACTTTCTTCATTTATTTTTGCTTCAAAATCAAAAGGCCTAGGCGAGGTAGAGATGCTTGCTTGGTGTTGTTGATCTTGTAATTGTGTATGCGTGTAGGGTAGCTCTAGCTTTCATTGGAGGAGCTCTAGTTCTTTAACTTCATTTTGAGTCACAGAGAGGTTGAATTGGTCAGCAATTGGACCTGTTTGAAATCTCACATCCCCTTCCAATTCTTATGACCAAAGACTGGTCTCCCACGAAGACAATCAACTCCACTTGGATTTTCATTAGATTTGATTTTTTTCCCTCGGTCAAACTTCATCTCTTTCAGTCTCTCCCTCACTTTCCTTGCATTCAAATACAAGCTTATGCCTAGCCTTAAGGCTTAAATCCCCATAACCATCTCTCCCTTCCTTCCTCAAATTTTCACCTTCCCTTCTCAGAAACTTGTTCTGTTTTAACTTCTTCTATGTTTCTAAAGATTGTATCTTTCGGTAAACCCAGTTCGAGTTTTGGCCAAATTCCCATGCTTTAATTTCTCTTGATCTCTTGGCTAGCTTAGCTTCCCAGCTCTTAATTTCTTATCTGTTGTCCTGTTGAGTTTGCGGCTTGTTTATGTTAGCTAAGCTCAACCTGAACATATTCCAATGGAGAAGTACTACAACATGGGAGTGACTTGCGAGCAAAAGACTAGTCTTGTTAATGAGCTAAAACAGGGCAGGGAGTTAGCTAGGCAACTCCAGATGCATCTCAGTGCTTCAAATCCCCCAGAGAACTCTCAAACAGCGTTAGCACGCGGTTTGCTGATACAAAAGATCATAGCTTCATACGAAAAGGCGCTTTGCATGCTCAATTCGATCTCACAACCTCTGCCTGTGGCAGCAGAACAAGAACAAGAACAAAACAACCAACAACATACATTGACCGTTGCTGCTGCCACAGGTGTTGTCACCATTCGAATGGCTGACTCTCCACCTTCGCTCAATGTGAGTCCTCGGAGTGAAGACTCCGACTACCACAGAGACACCTCTAGAAAAAGGTTAGTGCTTGATACATAGCGGTTTCTCATACATGTTTAATTTGAATGAATACAATATAATGTTAAATTGAATGTAAGTTATTGAATGGCTGCAGAAAAGGTATGGTAAGGTGGACAAAGCAAGTCAGAGTTACATCAGGTATGGCGCTTGAAGGGCCTCTTGATGATGGTTTTAGTTGGAGAAAGTATGGCCAAAAGGACATTCTTGGAGCCAAATATCCGAGGTACCCATACTTTAGTCATGTTGCATGAAACTAATTATTATAGGTCATGTTTCTTGCCATGACATTAGATTGTGTTCTCTGTTGGGATGCAGGGGCTATTACAGATGCACTCATCGAAATGTTCAAGGCTGTTTGGCCACGAAGCAAGTGCAACGCTCCGATGAGGATCCAATGATCCTCGAAATTACTTACCGAGGAAGGCACACTTGTACTCAAGCAGCCTCCACCACCACAACTAGTCCTCCACCAAAACCAATGTCACCAGTAGTGCCTGATCCAACACCAGAACCACCACTGATGAAGCCTCAATCATCACAAAATAACATGCTCTTGAGCCTCCCTGAAGGCCTCAGGGTCATAACCGAAGACTTGAGCGTTAGTCATGATCACCATGATGAATTATTATTTCCCACATTTGACAACAACCATTACATGGAAAATACTTCTCCTTCATTAACCATGCCACCAACATCGACTTCTGGTACAAATTATTTCTCTCTACTGTCTCAGCAGGGATTTGATGGCAACCAAAATCTGCATCATGAGATGATCTCAGCTGCTGCTTCAGCTACCAACTCTCCAACTGTTGGTTTGGATTTTCCATTTGCGGAGGCTGATCATCAAATATTATACCCCAACTTCAGTTTTGACGATCCCAGACTTTTTCCATAGTATCTTACACTTAGCGTCCCAAGAGGAGTAACATAGAAATGAGCTTAAAGGTAGCTTGTACAAGCATATTGGAAGTACTCTTGTTTGCTGTAAAATGCAGATTTTACATAAGCAGCAACATTAGGACTACCAAATGTGCCTAATTTATTGAGGAATAGTCCTTTAATTCCCCTGGAATGTAGTTGCGGTAATGTTGTGACAAGGATTACTAAATTAGTAGATGTGTGTAACACTTTCCCTACTTTGCTCAGATAATCAAACTGAATTTTTTTGTTTCCGATATATATAGTGGCCGGAGTGTACCTACATGTTTAAGATATTGATAGACGTGAGAAATTAGTGTTCTTGTCTTGGTTTTATCTATCATAAAATCATCATGCACATTTCTGTAGTTGCACACTACAAATTTTTTCCTATCTAGTATTTATCCGACAACTATTGTCGCATACTAGCGTAGTCGTTTATATTTTTCTTATTTATTCAATTCATAATAATAAAAACAAAACAAAAAAGAAAAGAACAGGCGTTTTTAGTACATGAATTGTTATGGCCCATACCTCAAGAAAGAAACATAGGCCTTTTTCACACATACTCGAATGCAATGATTTGGTCTATCATGTTGGGCTGAACACCATTATAGGAGCCTTTGCCTTTTGGCATATGGGAATTGATGGTCGAGAGTGGAGTTTGAAGTCATCATCCTTGGATTGTGAAGGCATGAAGCACCGGCAGAAGTAGGAAGCACACTGTTGAAACTCAACATGACATTGCCAAGCGAAGACGTGTGAGTATTCACGTTGACATATCTAGTACTAGGACTAAAACTCGAAAATGGTGATCCCCGATCAAAAGTGATCGGAGCAACGGGTGGGGTTTTTGATTGGCTTCTGCAATGGAGGAGGAGGGTACCGCCAACGCGGCAATGGAGGGCCTGCAATAAGAAGTGTACGAAGCAATGGACCTGCTTTTCTCACAGCCTGCATGAGATTCCCTATCTCGGGTAAAATCTTGCCCTTGGCAAGATTGTCAAGTGTTTGAGACGCTAGGTCAGTCTGGGTAGTCATACTAACACTACTAGTCCCCAATTGTTGTACCACACTAGGCTGCTTGGCATTCACAAATCCCATGCAGCTTGAGTCGGCCATGTTGATGCTCGGAAACTCTGGCGAAGAAACTGCATGATCAAAGAAGCAGGAATCAACAGAAGAGGGACCGTTGGATCCAATTAAGCTTAAGTTTGCTTTTGTAGTTGTGGGCGTTAGAACTGGGGGGCTAACAGGTTGGAGTACAGGACTGGCCAATAGATCAATTGGAGCAGGATTAGGGTTCATCTTGTCGAAGATTTTCTTCAATTGATCCCTGGCCTCATCTCTCTCCTGATATGCAGACTCTAAAAGATTGAGCAAGTTTGTCACATTTTCTTGACTCTCAGTTACTTTGCTTTTGATTATTTCTAGTTCAAGACTGGAGTACATAAGCTTCTTCTTCAACTCATCAGTGCTCTGCATGCATGGAATATATATACTGGTTAGATCTTATAGATCCGAGTACTGACTGGATTGATCTTGAAAGAAGCCAGCATAAAATTGATGAAAAATGGAACAGATCGGCTATGCCAATGATTCTGAAGAGGGTCATGAGAACACTTTAGATATGTCAGAATTTGACATTTAACCCTACTTCTTCTCATTGAGATCAATGCCAAAAGTTGTAAATTCTTCGAAGTTGAAAACAAAAACTTTAAGTGAGTTGGTATAAAATAAAATAGAAAGTTATTCTTAAACATAAGAAAACTACTAGACGGTGTTGGAACGGTTAGATATGGAAGATCTATCAATGAATTGAAATACATCTACTGCTCTCTAACTCTCACATTAAGGAACTGAAATATGAACTGAAAAACAAGGAATTATAGAATCCAAGAACACATATAATATTGAATTGAGCGTAACATATCTTGAATAAGAATTGAAACTAAACAAGAACGGAGAAATGTCACTTGGATCTTAAGAATGTATAAAGAGCGCCTCACCTCTTGATAAGCAGTAGTAATCCAAACAGGACCCAACTCATCCATCGTATGAGTATCACCCTTTTTGTTGCAAAGAACAAATTAAAGAACACTAATCCAGGCAGGGAAGAAAATGAGAAAATTATGTGCACTTCAAGTACGCAGCTATGGTGGATTGCGAGCCATTTATAGAAGCAGATAAATTAGATCACTCAGAGATACACCTAGCTTCTTCAATTCCACCCAACTAGTTAATAAGAAATTAAACTCATTCCATTTGTAGATTCCAATTCAGAAACTTCTTCTCTGTTTATCTCAATGGGGAATTCAATTTTCTCATTCCCATTATTAGAGGATTAATTCTTCTTCCTTACCTTAAATACGAACCAATTTATAGGCAATTCATAAATTTACCGCTGTTTTCCTTAACGATCTATTCTATTTTCATAAAGACATACCATGCATATCCACTCTAGCGATTTGTTTCCATATGTACCATAGTTTGAATGTTCCCTGGCGGCGGGCTCAGGGCTATTTTAGAAGAAAAGTAAAAAAAAAAAAACGATAAATTCCATTAGTTTAAATCAATTACAATCCAAACAGAAACTTTGGGCATAACTTGGTACCACAGGTGCGCACATGTCATCTACCAGAGCGTCCTAGCTCGATAATTTTGTACTAACACAATCTATTATTGGAATGCTCTTTTAGACGACCTTTGGGCGAAATGTCGTCTAAACTTTTGTAGGACGGTTTTCATCTGTCTTGAATTAATTGATTATGAGTTTTACTGAAAGTTGATTATGAACATTTTCATTGTGTTTAGAAAATAGCTAGGTCTTTGTTGTACATACATTTTCATTACATATATAACGATGCATGACTTCTGCCCTAACTAGTTAGCTAGTTACAAAACAACTTCGATGCTATAATTAAGATCTTATGAAGTTCATTTTTATAATATACAAGATGGCAGATCAAGATGAAGTTGAGAAGTGAGATCACTGAGGATCGATCTGAAAGAGATTTTCGGTTGAGGGCAAACCGTACTCCATCTATGTGTCCTAGGGTAAAACATGTCGCGCGCTCAATTGATCAACATGAATGTAGGAAAGCTACTTACAATTATAGGTGTGTAAAACTTCGTATGTCTAATGTCTATTCTTAGAGCTTGGTATCTCTAGCTAAGAATTATAGGCCATCATGATCGAGCTAGCTAGGTTATAGCAGAGGGGATATACGTAAAGGTCTTCCCACAATTCGTTGCATTTAATTTGCTTTAGAAACTACCCAATAATTGTAGGAAACTGTTGGGTCCAAACAACTATAACAATTCCCTCGATC
This sequence comes from Geum urbanum, assembly GCA_946800695.1. Classification (NCBI taxonomy): domain Eukaryota; kingdom Viridiplantae; phylum Streptophyta; class Magnoliopsida; order Rosales; family Rosaceae; genus Geum; species Geum urbanum. The sequence goes on from OX327015.1 coordinate 34,454,571, forward strand.
ACCAGTAATTGTTTACCCCAAGCTATTAGGTCGTAGCTAGTTTGTAGGATCAATATGTAGATGATCGATATATGATAATTTGGACGTCCTCATGAATAAACTAAATGGTTAATAATTAAGGATCATTTTGATCAATCATGCAAAATGATAGATTAGAAAAATAATGGTATGTGTTTAACGGATCATTGTTAGGTACCCAAGGGGTATGATAATTTTATTTTATCATTTGAGAATAAATTTGGTGGTCATTGTGGTACTATGAGTTATTTTTTGGGTTATTTAGTTGTATTTGAGATAATTACTTTACTTATAGACTTAGTTACAACTTTTGAACTAGTTGTTCTCAAAGTTGTAAATTTGTTCTAATTAGTCGTAAACATTATAAATAATCCTAAAAAAATGTGGTCATTATGATAATATTATTGTAAATGTTTGCTAATCTATATTGTAATTTTGATTTTCAAAGTGATAAATAAAGATATGACATACCCCTTGAGTACCATAATCGATCAGCCATTTGTGTTGATGTCATAATTGTGACACGAGTCTTCTTCTTGCACTTTTAGTAATTACTCAATCGACGATTTTGCTATGTACAACTTTGAGAACATTTTACTAATGTTGTAATTTTGGTTTAATAACACGTAAATATTTAAATTAAATTATAATATAATCATCAAATATTGTAATTTTGGATCCTAAAAAAATGTTATTTTAGGACGTCCAAAAAGTTGTAATTGACTTAATGTATGACATGTTAATGTTTCTTCTCCATTGTATAGGAGGATCGGAGATATCAAACTTATGAATTAGCCCAGCTAGTTTCACTTAAATTTTCATGCATGTCTCTCTTATTTATGTTGGTTAAAAGATATAATGAGTTAACACATTACACACATCAACTTGTAAATTTGGTCTCATAGATGTTTTTTTTCTTGTCATGTCAGTCAATTAATAGTAATTACTAAGTCAAAAATAATCTTAAACCTTTGAGGACAAAATAACAAATTGAAACCAAATTTAAGATTTGACACCAATTTTCAAATTAATGCATACCATGTGTTAACAAATTTTTCAGTATTTATTAGAAGAAGAAGAATCATTCCTCTCCATATATAGGTACAAAATTAATGGTCAGGGTCTGAAGACGAGAGTGAAGAAGCTGGGGAAAATTCATACATAGGCACATCAAATTAACTAGATTATATTGCTGAACGTAGGTAGATGAAATTACCCTAGCTAGCTAGCTAAAACTAGTTATGACTTATGATTAATCACTGATCTACAATTACAATCGTACGTATAAGTACGTACTAATTAAGAATATGATAAACTAATGCATGCCTAGTTAAACTAATTCCCACATCCTCTTTTATTAGCAGCACAACTGCACCAGTACTTGAGAGATTGAGATTTGAGTACGTAGTTGTTAGGGTTATATCGCTTCCTCAACCCCCATGCAATTAGCAGAAAGTTTGCTGGATTTGGTGAGCGAGTTCCTCAACACTAAGTTGGCATTCAAATCCAATCTAGCAAGAAAAAGAAAAAAAGGCAAAGAGTTGCCAATCATTAGCAAGAAGCCAAGAACAAACCCGATTCAGTAATAATTCTGAGTTGATCGATTGAGATATTACAGTTCAATATATGTCTATGTAGTTGCTATCAATGCCTGCAGACTTAGATACCCTAGTTTTCAGCAATTTACAGAGCTTTCAGAGACCCTAGCATTTACATTCACCCGGCCCGTCCTCATCAGTCACAGTACATATATAGCAAGTACTCAAACCTATTTTAATTGGAACTACTGATATTACTGCTAAAAAGAGATTGTAATAGATCATACCCTTCACAACAATTTTAAATTTCCTCCCAATTTTCACTGTTTAAAACCAGTAAATGTAAACAGTGAAAGTATTTCTAGATACGTCGACGGTACTATGTGCATGTCTGACAGAAACAAAACTGTGTACGCAGTTTAATTATGATTGTAATAGAGAGTTTTTAAAACATGCACTGTATACTGGGCCATTATGATGAATTAATGATTAAACTGGATTTATTCACGAACTTTGTTCTACGGCTAAGTACATGAAGTTGGACAAAAAAAAAAACTAAAGATCGAAACAATTAGATTAACTTAAGTACCTTGATGGTGAAGGAATTAAACATCTTTTCGTCTTCGATTTTGACTTCGACGTGGAGGATTTCGAGGGAGAGATCTTCGAGAGCCGAAATGATCTTGAGAGCTTGTCTGGGTATCCGAGGAGACACCGTGTTTATAAGGACATTAGCACCGGAAAACTTCACTTCCACATCCGCCACGGCTGACTTAGAGTTAGCAAAAAGCTCATTGAGGTTGTCAATGACATTATTATTAACAGAGGAGGAATAATTTGTAGTCGACGAATTGGATGGAGATGAGGTAGGAGAAGCCATGGTTGGACTAGAGAGATGAGCAGGTTGGTGCAACTGTTGTAAAGACGACGTAGTTCTGGGAGGCTTGTAAGGGCTGGTTGGCTGTGGGGTTCTTGGACTAATAGGCAAGCTACTGCAGCTAATTCTTGGACTAGCTAAAGGGCTTAATGGAGGTTTCCTAGGGCTAAGTACCAGTGGTGATGAAGGTAATCTCGGACTACTTGAGACTGGGAGCCTAGGGCTTAAGACTTCACTGTACGCCTTTCGTTGCTTCTTGGCCTCTAGTGATTGAAGAACTTGCTGCAATTCATTGATATAGTCAACCACCCCTCCTATAATTGATGCCTGATCACCCTGATTAATTTAAAAAAATCAATGCAATTAGTACACATTCTAAAAGAGGAAAGATCAAAATCAACAGAAAACTTGACTATGATGTTCATCTATGAGTAGCTTCTAAAAACATACACCCCCTTACTTGTGAACTGCGAAGTACAAATTTTCCATAGCATCGAATACATGTTAATTAGCATATGTATTTGGAAGTACAAAAGTATGAGTTACTAACTCTTTTGACATAGAAGCAAGGCATGAAAGAGCGCAAGACTGTCAAGTGCTCGTTCATTTGCTTCCTCCGGTTGCGCTCCACCGTTATGTGCGATATCCTTTGCAGTCCATCCTCGGAATTAGAAGCTGTCCCTGCCGGGGAAGCCTCGGCGGAGAGCTTCACTCTCTTGGATGATTTCGGCGAAGTTTCGAGCTCTTTTGATGAGCTAAACAGAAATTCATCGCACGGCGTTGGCGGAGTAAAACTATTCATGAGTGCTCCTGCATCTAAGCTCTCCAACATGCTAAAGAGATCGTCACCACCGGGAGTGGCGTCGCCTCTGCTGTAGTGGTGGTCGTGATCTTCGAAAAACTCGGAGAAAAGTTGCTCCTCCATGGCGGCCAGGATTGCTGAGAGGAAAAGGATGGAAGGAGCACGAAAAGTTAGGGAGATATAACGTTGTCAAGATCAAGAAAAGTGTATAGAGATGGATCCGAGTAAGGAGTAAATAAAAGGGGCTCAGGTGAAAGGGACTAAACCATCACCATCAACTATTTGTGATGAACATTGTTGGTTGGTTTAATTTAGCCGTTGGATTTTATAATTGTCTCTGGGATCTTCTCTGTATAGGAATCAGAGAGGCAGCTCTGGAGCGCACAGTCCCAAGAAAATACAAAAAGAAAACAGGAGAGCCGTTTGTGTGTGTGATCAGTTTAGAGATAAGAGTTAAGAAGAGAATATATATACTGGAGAGAGAGAGACCTTTGAACAAGTTGCAAGTTTCTTTTCTTTTGTAAATTTCACCATCGACCCTTCACTATATTCAGTATTTTGTATTTGGTGAGAATCAACATCGAAAGAAATGAAAGATAATTTTTGAAAAAAAGCGGTGTGGCAGCCTTTAGACTTTTATTAATAAAACTGACGAATACATACTCATGATCAGGGGAGACATAAAATTTAAATCTCATAATATAATAATCACATAGAGAACCTCTGAGATAATCACAAGACGACTCTTAATACATATATTCAAACTTATATTAATTAACAGAGAGTGCGACTACAGCTACTATATTTACTTTACAAATGTGACGACACAATAATAGAAAGGTATCGCGACCCATCATTGCAAATAAAACAGTTTTCCAACCATGTTGCCAAAATGAAAGATATTTAAATAATCGTAAAGAAGTCTGGTAGTATAAGGAAAAAATTTAATATCTATTAACATATAACATACATCAACTCATTAATTAGCTTCTTGGATATTCATCTATCTAGAAATAAGACTTCTCCTTGTTTTCTCTCTACCTCCTCTCTTTTCAACACTAGCGTCGCACATCCTCATTTCCCTCCGATCTCCCTCAAATCAATCCTGATTCTAAATATGACTTCACCGATCTCTTCCCCTCCTTCTATTCTACCCCACTCGACCGGCCTTTGCATGTCGATTCCTGCCGGCAGTAGCGGCCTCATGACTCCCAATCTTGATCCAATTTTTGAGAACCTGCCGAAACCTCAGTTCCTCGAGGCGGCGCTCGGTGAGGTCGACCTCGCCCACTCTGACGATGAGGCCAAGGAGGGCTGGTTGTACGCCATTGCACATATCTTCTTCCTTAAACCCTTGGCGGATGACAAGGTGCAAGCTTTTAAGATGAAGATGATCGGGCTTTGGCGTGACGTCACATGTTCGGGCATTATGGGCTGCAGCAGGATCTCCAAGGATAGGTTTGTGTGCAAATTCCGGTCCCATGTCGATCGGTGTCGACCGATTATGAGCGGACCGTGGTACTTTCATTCCGGCATGGTAAACGTGGAGACTTTGGATGCTATGGACGACCCATTCTCGGTACCGGCGTCACGTGGTCGCGCGTGGGTAGTGGTGTGGCCGACTTCGGGTCGTTTTGTTGTGGGTGTGCTCCAAGAGAAGTGGTATCCTTGCATCAGTATCTCGATTAGCATATACAAGGAGTACGATAGACATGCTTTGAACCATCAGTCGGATATGAAGATCAGAGTGGAGCTGGACTTCAACCGTCCTCTTATGGTAAGAACTAGATTCAGCTTTAGTGTCGAGTTTAGTGTCTAGTTAATCCGTGATTTCAAGTGTTTAATCGAGACAAGTTAAAGAGTTTAAGTGGTCGATCCTCGTGGGTTCGACACTCGACTTTCTTACAAATACTATAACTTAACCCCTTATACTTGCAGGGAGAGCTAAATAATAGTTCACTACAATCTTCCAAACAAGCACTCACTACACCCAATTAAACATGCATGAATGCCATAGATGTTAACTCACTACTGCTGGTAGTTAATATATATGAACTAGCAATGCCCTCCATGACTACTTCTGGGAGTGTTGGGGAATGTTCCTCTGGTAATATCTGTACCAAAATTAAACCAGCAGCAGTACGTCCCTCTCCTCTACTCTTCACAAGACCTAGCTTCTCACAATCAAATCACTGTTAATTTGTATAAAGGGGTAAAAACATATAAGCATTGATCACCTCTGCAGATCGATATGATACTACATGTAGTAGCACTGTAGCAGAACCTGAGAACCTAGCTATATATTTGAATACTGTTGGTGATGGGACTGTCGAATAGATTCTTAGAATCGTTTCCGACGTACGTGCTGTTGGTATCATTAGCCAGAAAAACTGGCTACGTACCCAGCACAAACAGCATTAATAGACAGCTAATAGTATCAATCTATCTATACGTGTCTGTTAATTAATTTATGTAGGTATGCAGATGAGCCATTGATATTAAATTGTTAAGAGAACCACATCATGCAGTAGAGAAATAAACCACGTACTCATGGCTGCACTGTAGCCCTAGCTCTCCCATTTAAGAAAGTGAGAGAGGCCGGCCAGGAAGAACAAGAAGGACACTAGCATATATAAATTTATTATTAGCAGAATAATAAGATGATAGGAGAACAGTGATAATATATGGGTATATGTTGAGTTATTGAAGAAAGACATGTGTTTGAGCAATGAAGGAGGATCGAGCTGCAGAGGTGAGTGAATGAGATAGCCGGCTGGAGACAGGGCTCCATGGAGTTTTCAGATGAAGTCATGAAGATGATGACGACGGCCGGTAGGTCACTACTTACTCAGATTCTGCAACTTGGTTCCCCTTATTTATGATATATTTACGACTATTAATCTTTAAATATACGAAAATAATGAAAGGTAAGCTTTCAATGTGCAGGTCCACGGCATCTCCGTGCCTACAATGAAATCAATTTCAAGTTAATAGATAAAGACTAGAGGATCGATCTTTCTCTGTCTCTCTCTCTCCCCTATCTCTCTCTTCGATCGATCACTATGAATTAGTGAAGCAGCGGCTAGATGCTGCAAATTGCAATGCAAAGGGTGACTGGCTTTGGCAAATGGTGGAATATTAATCGATTGACAAAGGGTACGTAGGGGGAGTAATGGCAAAACATATGTTCTAGTTTTGGTTTAGCTAGCAAAAGCATGGGAGTGTGCGCGTTTCATTTAAGGGAAGGCTGTGCTTGTGTACCATATATACATGCTTTTTTATCACATTTACTTTCCTCCAGATCAGTCCAATTCTAGGTTATCACACATCAATTTTCATATTTACCACCCTCAACAACCCCTCTCTCTCTCTCTCTCTCTCTCTCTCACCAATTATATATTATGATCACTTCAAATGCTTCATAAATATCTTTCAAAATTGACAATCAAACAATGTACTCTTTCTTATTATGCATGATATATGCATATATATGCATGATCATTGATGCTACTTTTTTTATAAGAGCATTTCCTAAATCATGGCTAATGCATGTTGGTATGATAAGAACCTTTCCTCAATTTCAGTATAAGGATCAGTATGGTTAATGTGGTGCTAATTAACAAGTCCTTTACAAACTATATACACAATTTTTTTGTATTATTTGACCTAACTTTCACCCACTTCTCAGTCTTGGCCTCAATAATGACCCATGAAAGACTGAATCGAAATTCCTATATGCACGACACTAGCTAGCTACTTCCTTCCAGGCTAGATGCTAGCTAGAATCTACCTAAGTTTACTGCATGCCTACACAGCCGCTGTGTTCTGGTCTTCTGGACTGGTCTACCTTGCACAAATTAGTATAAAACTAGCTGCATACCTTAGCCAGCCACAAAATAATTCAACCAGTATGCACGTGTTACTTCTTTGCTTCGATCAATTTTCTCGAAAGAAACCCCTTCTGCATGCTTTCAATAACTTGGGGTCGATATTTATCTTCGAAGCACCATAAGAGAAACACATATACAGTGATATAGCTAGGCACAGCCATTAAAGGTTTTTTTTTTCAGTTCTTTGGGAGGCAACGACCTGGTTTTTTTTTTCTGGGTAGGTATCATATAGATTTTAGCCAGATCTAAATATAGAAAAACTGTGCGCGCAGTTTTCAATTTGTTTGTACACAAGTATATAAATTGAAATGAATATGAACATGTTGAAGCATAGACAATTACAGTTCTCTACGACTGTCTAAAGTTAGAGCCTTTAGAGCCCCTCTTCTCCTAACAGATCAATAAATGAGAATCGACGTGGGACAAAATTTGTTTAAAGTAAATGAATATTGCTAGCTAATTAAGATTAAATACCATGGGACCTGGCTTGCTCATATTGCTAGCTAATTAAGAGTAAATACCATGGGACCGGGCTCGCTCCTCTCTTCTTCTTCTTCTTCTTCTTCTTCTTTCTTCTTTCTTCTCAAACTCGATTCACTCCCAAATCTGAAATTCAATTCCAGCCACGAAAGGCCTGAAACTGACTTTATTACAGCTCCAACAACCTTAATTATTTATTTTGCTCTTTCGATCCTCTCTTCCATTTTTATGTTCGATCGGGATCTCCGGGAGTAGCAGTAAACAGTAGTACGTACGTAGTAGAAGTATAGTACTGTTGGGACGGACTACGTTGCTGATCGTAGGTCAGCATCCCTTAGATTTACGTTACGTTTTGAGACGTAGAGAGTGGGTCCTTTTAAGTTAATCGATTTTTTTTGGTTTTCATGCAATGAAATTGCGATGATATATGGCATTAGATTTGGTGTGTCCCATTCCCTTATATGTTTGAGATGTTGTGTCCCCGTCTCTGACCCATTACCGTTGGGAGACAAAATTTGGTGCAGCTCCCCCAGTTCTTTCCATGACATGGCACCCTTAATTTGTTGATCAAACTTACTAGGTCGGTTTCCACATGCATAACGTAATCATTTATGTATAAACACGAAAAAAATTGTACCATATAAATTTATGTAAATAGAAAATGTGATTAGGGCAAGTCTTTCTTTTCTGGAAGTCGGAATAGTACGCATAATCAACTTGATTGAATCGTAGTTTGAATCTCAGTATTCTTTATTTGAAGAGTCTGTCTTTTTTTTCCTCTGAAAATAGTAAATTGAGAATTGAGGCTGCTTCGTGGTCAATGTGTTGAACTATTCGTTGATGAGCCAAGTTCAAATCCTAATACTCATTTCTATCGTCCAAAATTTTAGACTCGAACCTAATAGCTTACTTCTTAGGTAATGAGTAGTTTCATATAGAGGAACGCGCCTCAAGTGTGAAGGAAAACGAGGAAAAGAAGTTAGGGTTTTTTGTGGGTGTGGGGAGGAAACTTGTTCGGCGGCTCGTCTCGACCCTATCAGCCGTTGTCCGTGTTGTAGTGTTGCAAGTGCAGTCGAACATGCGGGTGGATTCTTCCAACGTTTTGGGGGGTCTGGAATAATGGATCTGGTCTTGGAGTGGTGATAGTGCGACAACTTTTTGGGGTGTTTCGAAAATCCCAGGCGCTCGTTTTTGACCATCGACGCTTTGCGTATCTTTGTCGTTCTGGTGGCGTTGGCAGACAGTGGAGGGGTCGTCTTCTAGCTGATTGGTGTGGGGACCTGGATCGGGAAGATTGTTAAATTTGTACTGGTCCGGGTTCGTTTCTTATTCCTCCGTTCAGGTCGAGACGGTGGGTTCAGTGACAAACGGTGCAAAATTCGACAACGGTAGGCGGCTCGGCGGTGGGACGACATACTTGGATCATAGAGACCGATCTATGCATTTTATGCTTGATTCATAACGTATTTCTCTCTACATTTAGTTTAGTTATGACCTTAGTATTCTTATTTCTAACTTATTTTGTTGTTTTTAGGTCCTAAATAAAGAAAATGGAGTAAATGAGGCATAAATGTGCTAAAAACGTGTTAAGGAGGAATTTCCTGTTATAAGGAGGAAAGATGAAGAAGAATGGGCCACGAGTTATAAAGATTGGATCAAAGATTACTAAGATGGGTCAAGACCATGTTTTTGTGTCCAAGAAGGTCCAAGATAATGCACAAATTCGGCCACAAAGAAGCCTAAAAGAAGAAGATAGATAAAAAGCTAGAACAGGAAATCTGCCTATGCAGATCAGCCCACTTTAACGGGCCACCAAAAACGGATCAGAAGGAATTATGGTACAAATAATATGTCCCTGGAAAGCTCTAAAAGTTAAATTTTCAGCGCAAAAAGAATCATTCAATTCGGACATATAAATCTCCGGGAATCACTGATTTAATGAAGAAAGATCAACTTACCTGGGTGAAGTTAATTCATTCCTAATTGGGGATGGACTAGGGTTTTTCATATCCTATATAAAAGGGAGCTCGACCAGAAGCATCATCACACAATATAGAAGCCAAACCTCTGCCTCAAACACCTTTGCTCTCATACTTAGCAAATTCCTCTTCCAAGGCCGAGCATCCATCTTTTCCACGGATCAAGTGTAATCAGTGCTCTTCGTCTTGCATTTGAGAATCATCACTTGGCGTTTGCAGTACTCTTCACGGAACAAAAAGTGTAACCATGAGCTTCTCTACTTCATCTCTTCCTTGTAATAGATTTTGTTTAAGTATGATTATAATAAAGTTTGACAAAAGGCTTTATGTTTCAGATTTACTTTAGTATCTTCCATGTGTTCTTAGTTTTTAACTTTTAATTCGTATGCATGCTTATGTGCTTAAAGATTCTTAATATGCTAGGTGATACGCTCTTCGTTTCTCTCTTGCATGTTTTGTATGACCTTTAGATGATTAAGTTGTTGCGCTCTTCGTTTACAATTTAAAAGTATGTCTATGTATTTTAGGTTGAAGATTAAGAATTTCGTTGACACTAAATAAATATGAGCATGAATTGGCTAGGTGGATATAATGTGTCGATCACTTGTAAGTATATTAGTTAGTGTTTTATTTTCGGTCTAGCAAGCATGTTTAGGGTTTTTTGTTCTTGTTTGTTTTCTACTTGTCTATGAGTGAAGCATGATAGAATATAGGATTTCTTAATATGTTTGCTTACCAATTTCTGTTCTTATTTTTGTAGTTAATTAAACCAAACTTTCAACCCCTCATACATTTAAATTTCAGTTTATAAACGTAGTCATGCATGCACCATCAATCCCCGGTTAAGAACGATATCCTATTTACCAATGCTACATCTACAATAAAGAGTTTTAATTGTTGTGTCTTTTCTGATTATTAAGTGTTTAATTTAGTAGTTAGTTAATGGCATATCAATTTTGGCGCCGCTGTCGGGGATTGTAAAGAATTGTGTGATTTCGTTTGTGTAAATATGTTCATAGGATGTAAATATTATACTTGTGCATATGTTTTTATTTTCTGTTTTCAGAACTGTGCACTGACCTATTTTGTGTAAATCATTTGACATAGCTAGACGTCTTAGAAAAATCTGAAAAATTGCAGAACTGTTTGTTTTTGTGTCTTGTTTGTGTCTGTAAAATTTTATTTCATTCGGACAAGCAAATAATTCTGGAAAAATTCGACAAATAGTTGTGTTCAATTTTGCGCGATTCTGGAATTTGCATGTGTTTTTTGTGAATATGTGAAATTGTGTAAATAGAAAGCATGTGTATATTTGAAATTTACATAGTTATTTATAATTAATTACTTTTTTATACTTACAATCTAATTTTATTTTTCAGTTATACATGTTAAAGGTAGTCTTTGATTTAAATTTAGTACATAAGTTTAGTTGATTAAGTCGCACTCTTTGGAATAGATGGCGCCTCTTTTCCTTGTTTATCTCCTTAATCCATCATGATGTGTGGATTTTATCACCGCACACTATAACCTAAGTGAAGTTATGGACATGAGGTTGATGGCGGAGTCTACAAAGAACTTGAGGGAGTGTAAATTTTCAAAAAATTGGCTGAATGTCGGACATGGTGTCTAGAAATGGGTTATGACTGGTGACAGGTTCTGGATCTAAGAAAGACTTACACTAATATAGTATATACCATTGGCCCGGTTAGCCTCGGGGTGTATTGTCGAAATTAGTCTTGCCTCTCGTGTTATCTCTATCCCTAACTGACCCTGTTTTTTGATTGAACCAATGCCATTTGATTGAAATTTCATACTTTATCGCACGGGTCTCACGTCCATTGAACGACCTTAAGATTAAGCTAGTGTACTCTTTTTAAATCATTGACGCACTCAATTTGGACACTACTTGTGCATACATGTCGAAAGTGAACTTTGTAAAGAAGACTAACCATACTCTAATCATTTCATGTTTTGTACAATGTTAATTTTATTTTTAGTTTTAGATAGTCAAATCGGAGCTGGGTAATATGCTATATTGTGTGATTTATCTGACATAGTTTCATGTTACAGAAAATTCTGAAACTTTTATGACATGTTTGTATATGTGTCTAGTTTATGGTCGTAAAATTTCAGTTAGTTCCAACATGTAATTAATTCTAGAGAAATTATGCAAGGAGTCATGCTCAGGCTGCTCGATTTTTGTAATATTTAGGATACATATACATCTTTGCATATCATGTCATTCATTACATAGTTGCATCATCATGCATCATATTCATCATTGCATTTCATGCATTTTTCCATTGAATTTGATGTTTGTTGAGTTTTGAAGGATACGATAGAGGAGCGTGCTCCAAATGTTTTCATAAATTCGCAGTTTCGGTCCAAACAGAACAGTCAAATTTGAAAAGCCATAACTTTCAGCTCGGTTGGAGTTAGACGGAGTTCTTTATATTCTCAAAGGTACGGACGTCAGAACATGGAAGCTGAAAAGTGGAATGCAAAAATGGAGGAGTTGCACCTCCAAGACAGGCTGTTCATTGAGCGTAAAAGAAAGCAACATGTCTAGGCTGTAAGACGTTAAAAAACAAACGCTTGTTGGGAGGCAACCCAATGGAAGAGTCTAAAAATCAGATTTGCTTTCTTTTCCCTTTTTATTTTTTATTTTCATAGCTTGTACTTTTATTATTCAGATTTTCGTAAATCCTTACTTCATGCTTGATTCTATGTTTTACTTTAGTACATTGAGGACAATGTAGAGTTTAAGTGTGGGGGAGGAGTTTACAACTTATTTGAGTCATAAATTGTTAAAACCAGGCGGACAATGAAACTTTCTGGCGGATGATGCCCTAAAAAATTTTTTTTTTGAGTCTTTTTGTTCAACTTAGTGTTGTAAAGAGTCTTTAGGATGCCCTTAACTAGTCAATGATGGAAAATTGAGCGAAACAAAGAAAAATTACATGGCATTGTCAATGATCACTACTTGAGGATTTCTTGTGTTAATTGAGATATTTTGATTGTCATGACATGTAGTGGATATGGTTTGCATCAACATGGTATATATTTCGCATGCTAGAATGAGTTTTAAATCATACAAACCATAAAAGTGAGTTTTTGAGCTTACATTATTCTTTTGAGAGTGAATTTTGTGTATAATGGTTTCAAAAACAAAACATGCCTCATCTAATTGCTTGCCATAGATTTCAATGAACTAGAGAATACTAGAACTTACTCATGTAGATTTGCAAAGCTTTTAAGTTGATAAATGGTCTGATTTCGGATATGATTAAAGGAATTTTAGATTTCCACTACTGAACCAAATTAATAGTCATGTGTCACATATGTGCGCACGAGATGCGACACCCCTAGATAACCCATTTGAGCCGACATTAAGCATTTCTTTCATCACCTTTAATATCTAAACACTTAACCTAGTGTAAGACTTCTTTACCCTATGTTCTGCAGATTTAGTGTGAAGTAATGTTGACAAGAGGAGAATATGACATTTTTTGGTGATGTTTCTTGATTGCTATGATGTTTGTATGGGGATAGACTTGTTCAAATAGCTTGAAAAAGTGTGTAAATTGCTGAGAATAGAAAAGAAAAGAGATAAAAAAAATTGAGAGCTAAAAAAAAAAAGTGAAAAGAAAAAAATTGAGAAGCTCTCCAGCAATGTGTTTTAGATGTTAAAGTTTGGATTAATGTCCCACATTTTGTGGATTTGGAGTGTACGATGAATTGAAAGCCCAAAAATGAAGAAATATGACATTTGTCCTGTTTGCAAAGCTCAAGAAAAAAATTTAGGGCCCAAAAAGATGAAAATTGGCCTCATTTTGAAGTATGACACATGAGAAAGGATGGAGCTCGAATTGCCTAAGTGTTGACTAAGTCTTTTGAATGTTTTTATCACCACATACCAAAATTTCGAATGCCTTAGCCTCAGCCCCATTACAATCTTTCTAAAGACATTTTTTATCCTTAAGATGAGTAGCCTTCGATTGGTTGAGTAAATTGCACTAGTAAGCATATGGTTTTGGTTCATTTGTGCAAGTAATTCATAGTATTCATGAGGTTTTCGGTTCAATTCATATACACTTTGAGTGAACCATTCTTTTCATGAGTGAAAAATATGATGAGTGCATCCATGTGAGATTGATTTAAACTTGTTCGAAACATGCACAGCTTTAACTTCACCATTGTTTTCTTCCAAGTCTTACTTGTTTATGACATGATCATATCTCTATTATCTCTTGAAATTATTAAGCTTTAAACTCTTAATTCTTGTGATTCCATCGCCATACACTTAAAGAAATTTCTGAGACATTTTTGCTAAGGGCTTAGTAGTATTTGTAATATTTTAAAAGTTTTCGAGTCCTTAGAATTTTTCCAACATAGAGCTTAGCTCCAACGTTGGGTTTGTATGTTTTCTTATTTCTAGTATTTCTTTTATTTAGTTTTAGGTAGGGACTAACAAAGTCTAAGTGTGGGGAAATTTGATTTATGCATTTTATGCTTGATTCATAACGTATTTCTCTCTACATTTAGCTTAGTTATGACCTTAATAATGCACAAATTCGACCACAAAGAAGCCCAAAAATAAGAAGATAGATCAAAAGCTAGAACAGGAAATCTGCCTGTGCAAATTAGCCCACTTCAACGGGCCACCAAAAATGTATCAGAAGGAATTCTGGTACGAATAATATGTCCCTGGAAAGTTCTGGAAGTTAACTTCCAACGCAAAAAGAATCTTTCAATTCGGACATATAAATCTCCGGGAATCACTGATTTAATGAAGAAAGATCAACTTACCCGGATGAAGTTAATTCATTCCTAATTGGGGATGGACTAGGGTTTTTCATATCCTATATAAAGGGGAGCTCGACTAGAAGCATCATCACACAATATAGAAGCCAAACCTCTGCCTCAAACACCTTTCTTCTCATACTTAGCAAATTCCTCCTCCAAGGCCGAGCATCCATCTTCTCCACGGATCAAGTGTAATCGGCGCTCTTCGTCTTGCATTTGAGAATCACCACTTGACGTTTGCAGTGCTCTTCACGGAACAAAAAGTGTAACCATGAGCTTCTCTACTTCATCTCTTCCTTGTAATAGATTTTGTTTAAGTATGATTATAATAAAGTTTGACAAAATGTTTTATGTTTCAGATTTACTTTAGTATCTTCCATGTGTTCTTAGTTTTTAACTTTTAATTCGTATGCATGCTTATGTGCTTAAAGCTTCTTAATATGCTAGGTGATACGCTCTTCGTTCCTCTCTTGCATGTTTTTTATGATCTTTAGATGATTAAGTTGTTGCGTTCTTCGTTTACAATTTAAAAGCATGTCTATGTATTTTAGGTTGAAGATTAAGAATTTCGTTGATACTAAATAAATATGAGCATGAATTGGCTAGGTGGATATAATGTGTCGATCACTTGTAAGTATATTAGTTAGTGTTTTATTTTCGGTCTAGCAAGCATGTTTAGAGTTTTTTGTTCTTGTTTGTTTTCTACTTGTCTATGAGTGAAGCATGATAGAATCTAGGATTTCTTAATATGTTTGCTTACCAATTTTTGTTCTTATTTTCATAGTTAATTAAACCAAACTTTCAAACCCCCCATACATTTAAAATTTTGTTTATAAACGTAGTCATGCATGCACCATCAATCCCCGGTTAAGAACGATATCATATTTACCAATGCTACATCTACAACAAAAGGTTTTAATTGTTGTGTCTTTTCTGATTATTAAGTGTTTAATTTAGTAGTTAGTTAATCTCAAATCAATTTTGGCGACAACTTTTTGAGGTGTTTCGAAAATCCCAGGCACTCGTTTTTGACCATTGACGCTTTGCGTATCTTTGTCGTTCTGGTGGCGTTGGCAGACAGTGGAGGGGCTCGTCTTCTAGTTGATTGGTCTGGGGACCTGGATCAGGAAGATTGTTAAATTTGTATTGGTCCGGGTTCGTTTCTTATTCCTCCGTTCAGGTCGAGTCGGTGGGTTCAGTGACAAACGGTGCAAAATTCGACAACGGTAGGCGACTCGGCAGTGGGACGGCATACTTGGATCATAGAGACACCTCATGGTTGTTGGGAGTTGACGCTGCTGGTCCAGATTTTTAGTTGGGTTTGGGGAATAGCTCTGGGCCTTGGTTTTTATTTTTGATTTGTTTTATTTATTTTTGTTGAGAATTATTGTTGAGAGTTGAGTGCTGAGAAGTTCTCGTTGAGAGGTCTAGTTTTTTAGTATTTGTCCTGTACCTACTCCATGTAAGACATCGACTTAAGTGAGTAGCTCCGAGCTGTGTGTGGTTATCATAGTTGGGATCAGAGTGCATATAGGGTGTGGGGTCCTCGATTTTTTTAGTCTTTGTTCTTCACCTAAACCGTATAGCTATGTAGGTTACTCGTGGAGAATTCTTTCTATTGTACGTGTAATTATCAGTGGACTCTTTTGTAGTTTATCAGCTCAATATTTTACCGTTTCACCTATATAAAAAATCTTGATTGAAGCGTAATGATCATAGCTGTGATAAAATGTTACATTCTCGAATGATATAGTATTACGTATACGTACATCTATCACATAACTAGAATTGTCACATAAGTCTCGAAGAGAATTGAAGAGCTTTTAATTATGTGATCAATTAATTTTGTACCTACATGGCAACCAACTCGAGCTCTCAACCATCCGTGACGGATAAGAATCAAAGTTTTGCTCAACTATTTCAACTTATCTCAGTATCGACATCTCTCCCAAACATGTATTAAGTTGCAATTCAAGTGGTAAATTAAATTTGTTATAGTCCATAAGTACCTAAGAATTTTCCGTTTTACTTATATCTTGTTTGAAAGTTCGATACCTAATTTTTATGATTCAATTCGCTTTAGTTTGCAGCTCCCAGATCGAATTTCTTTGATTGTAAATTCGATATCGATAGATAACTAACTTCATTGAGGAAAAAAAAACTCGGAGACCTTCATTAATACAATATCGATATCGATCTTGAAATCGATGTGAGAAGCCGTATAGTATCCTAGTTAATTTAGCAACCAATTTTGAAATTATTAATTAAGCATTATTGATATGATACAAGTCTGCTGTGAAGAACATGTGGAGAAACAACGCCATCGTCATCTTATTGCTCCATGCAAGCAGACACTTGAATGACACTGGTATTGATGATTTTGAGACAAACCAATTTATAACGAAGCTGCAATTGCAACCAACTCCGATCCCAGTACATGTACACACATTGAAACATTATTAGGGGCAACAATGTTCTACGTAGAGAGGGTGACTACATTAATGATATGAACATTTGTATAATAATATAAAGAATATCACAACTTTTTATTTGTAATTGTTCAATTTAAAAGTAAACAATATCACAAGAACAACGACAAGAACTCCATAATAACAATAATAATTGGGTGATATTAAAAATAATAATAAAATGTATGACTTTTCAGATAAATATGGGTTTTCATAATCTTATAATCATAGAGCTGTAGGATTATAAGATCCGCCAGTGGGTAGAGCTGTAGGACCCGAGACAACTATTCAGGCCAACAAGGTGCCATAGCTAGCTCGCTAGCTAGCTGTGAGATTAAGAAAGCCTACATTCTTTTATTTTGTTTGCAAATTGATACTGATTCTACGATCGATCTATCATTGTCTTCATTATCTCGATCCTGTGATCGATCTGAGGCAAAAACCTAAGAATTTTACGTGACCAAAATGTGATGTCTAACATTTCTATCGTTTGGGACATCTATCTATCTATATATATATGATCCAGTTGATAGAAGCCTTAATTAGTTATCTAGCTAATTATATCACAATTTCTCTAATTAAAACCCTAGTTTTTAACCCTCTAATGTACGTCTTGATTGAATGGTGAAAACCCTAGCTAGGTTAATTTATTTATCTAGGACCCCCAAAAAATGAAAACTAAAAATATAGAGTAAAAACATGTAAAAAGATGAAAAAAAAATAAGTACGTGGAGAGAATATATGTATGTAAAAAATGAAGATTTCATATTTGAAAACCTTTCGTACGTACGCATATATGGCTAACAAAACATGAGGGTGACATGAGATATAATTAAGATGATATTGATCGAGGACATGTGGGGATTCCTCCATTGGTACGGTGTTAAACATATATGAAACCCTCAAAAGGAAGGTGAGCCTTAAATGCCATTGTTTGCTTGCTGCCTCTGTTCCTCTCTATACAAAACAAAATTCGAATCACTAGTGTTGCATTAGATGGCGACGAGTGAGAAGGAGAGATATACATGTTGTAGGTCACTTGATGCCGACTTTAGCCGCATGCATATGGCTCCAAACTGTTCTACCAGAATGTCTCAAACAACCACTGTTAGCCTTCTACAGTTCTACTCAATAAATTTCCAGCATATATATAACTAATTAATACGCGATAACTCACCGAGTACTGATTTTTTTTTTCCTGAAGCTCTAATCACAAAAATCTATGTATCAAGTACTATCCTTGTTAATGAGTATTTTACTTCAAATAGATTTTTAGCTAGTGTTTCTCTATCATGTTTTACACTGCCGGAGTTCCCATCGGGTTGACGGGTTGGGAACTTTAGGAGTTAGGTGAGCTTCGCATATGTATACAGAAGAGTTTCTTACCATCTCAATAACTAAGCTTATCTGGATACTTTCTCCATGATGATGCATGCAGTAAGTGTACTGGAGCTCGATCTGGATGTACATTAAGTTGCTGATCGAAATTAAGATCGAGTTAGGATACAGAATACACAGATGGATCAGAGGAACCCGCGGCCCATATGTATTAAAGAGAAAGATAAAGCATATAAGCCAAATGCAGTCCCATGAATTCCTGCAAAAACAGTTAGAATTGGGGGCATGAAAATGGGTTCAAGAAATGTTAGTTAAGCTCGTGTACTGCAAGATTACTGCAGTAAGTTCTATTTTTTTAGTCGAAGGTTATTTTTTTTTTTTTTAGAAATTAGCTAGAATGGTTCTGGAGGTTTATTCCTGACCGAGTCTCCAGGTGTTTTTGTTAGGCGGTTGAATTCGTGGACACAAACGTTGTAGAACGTTGCATGATCTCCACAATTGTAGTTCTGTTCTGTTTTGTTTTACCACTATAAATAAAGGACAAAGAAAAGCAGTGAACAAGACTGCACAAAAATCCTCTGTTTCTATTTACTTTGTTGTCTACAAACTCTGTTTTCTTTCCTGTTACAACTACAATTGGTATCAGAGCATTGGTGTTTGATCCAAGACTCTGTAGTCGTTCGGTGTTCGATCCGCTTCGGCAAAATGACAGGACGAGGAACAGGAGCAGGCGACAAGAACACAGGGGGAACCTCACCTCCGACCACTACCGGAGGGGTCGAAACTTGGCGAAGAAAAAGAAACTCGCATAGTGGAGCGGGTCATCAGGGAGAGCGATGGTGCAGTACACTTTCTGACTCTCACTCGAACGAACTACGCAGATTGGGTGATCCTCATGAAAGTGCAATTACAAGCGCAAGGCTTGTGGGACGTCGTCGAGGAAGGTCCAGGTGATTCTCGCGATGATCGGAGAGCTATGTCGGCACTGCTCCGGGCAGTCCCGCCAGAGCTAATTCGCACTCTCGGCGTAAAGGAAACGGCTAAGGAAGCCTGGGATACCCTCAAGATCATGCGGGTCGGAGTTGAACGAGTTCGAGAAGCCAAAGCACAATCACGTCGGATGGAGTTCGAAACACTAACTTTCAAGGATGGCGAAGGGGTCGAGTCTTTTGGCATTCGACTCTTCGCCATCATGAACGATCTGGAGGTACTGGGAGATTTGGTGACGGAGCACAAGGCGGTACTGAAATATTTGCGTTGTGTGCCAAGAAAGTACAAGCAGATGGCAATGGAGATAGAGTCACTTGTGGACTTGAAGACTCTGTCCATCGAGGAACTCACTGGCCGACTAATGGTGGTGGAAGAACGCGGCGAACTCGAGGACTCCACACCTGCCGGAGGACGTTTACTTCTCACGGAGGAGGAGTGGAAATCCAGGCAGCGTTTTAGTGAGCAAGGGCAAGGTTCATCCGGTGGCAGCGACAAGAAGAACAAGTCTCCGGCTAAGCCAAAATCACCGGCTGGGAGCAAGGCAAAGTCATCGAGCAGTGGCGGCGGTGAACGCAAGAAAGGGAATTGTCACTATTGTGGGATTCCGGGGCATTGGAAAAATGAGTGTCGCAAGGCAAAACGTGACCGGGAACAGCAGGAGCATGCAAATCTTGCTCAAGCCGAGGGGGAGTGTGACGAAGAACCTGCTCTACTCATGGTGCAGATTGGGTCGTTGGATGATATGGCTCAGGAAGTGTATTTGAATGAGGAGAAGGTGGTGCCTGTAGATGCGGGTGACGGCGTATGGTATCTCGACACCGGCGCTAGCAGTCACATGACCGGAGACAAGAAGGTTTTCAGAACACTTGATGAAACGGTGCATGGGACAGTTCATTTTGGTGACGGTTCAGTTGTGAAAATTTATGGCAGGGGCACGGTGCTGTTCCAATGCCACAACGGAGATCATCGCATTCTTTCGGACGTTTACTATATTCCAAGCTTGCGTAGCAACATCATTTCACTTGGGCAGCTTGATGAGAACGGATGCAAGATTGTCATTGAAGGAGGGGTTCTATGCATTCTCGATCGAGCTCGCAAAGTGTTGGCTCGAGTTAGCCAAGCACGTAACCGGCTGTACACATTGTAACTAAACCTAGCTACTTCGGTGAGCCTGTTGCTGAAGAAAGACGATGAAGCCTGGCTATGGCATGCTCGTTTCGGCCATCTCCATTTCCGTGCACTCCACAGCCTCTCAAAGAACCAGTTGGTCAAAGGACTTCCATCCATCGAGCATGTGGAAGAGTTGTGCGATGGATGCACCGTCGGGAAGCAACATAGAATCCCATTTCCTTAAACCTCGAACTACCGTGCGAAGGAGCCTTTGGAGCTGGTGCACAGTGATCTTTGTGGGCCGATCACACCCTCGACCGCAGGAGGAAAGAGGTACTTCCTTCTTGTAGTTGATGATTACAGTCGTTTTATGTGGGTTGAACTTCTTGCAATGAAGGATGAAGCATTGCGGTGCTTCAAGAAAATCAAGTCAGTGGCCGAGGCTGGACGAGAATGCAAACTACGTGCATTTCATTCGGATCGAGGTGGAGAATTCAACTCTGGCGAGTTTGCTGAGTTTTGTGAGCTGAACGGGATCAAGCACAACACCACCGCAGGCTACTCGCCGCAACAGAACGACGTAGTGGAGAGGCGCAACCAAATGGTGGTTGAAACGACAAGGTGTCTCATGAAAACCATGGCGGTTCCAGGGCTGTTTTGGGGCAATGCAGTGAAGACTGCGGTGTACATACTCAACAGGGTTCCTACGATGAGCCTAGATAGAGTGACACCGTACGAGGCTTGGCATAAGAGGAAGCCAAACGTGCGTCATCTGAGGTCATTCGGATGCGTAGCGCATGTGAAAAAGCTAGGTCCAAACATTGACAAATTAGGTGATCGGTCATTTTTGGGAATCTTCATCGGCTATGAGGATGGT
The DNA here is from genome assembly GCA_946800695.1 of Geum urbanum. NCBI lineage: Eukaryota > Viridiplantae > Streptophyta > Magnoliopsida > Rosales > Rosaceae > Geum > Geum urbanum. Next base: position 34,475,744 of record OX327015.1, read on the forward strand.
GCGAAAGCCTACCGTGTATATGATCCAATCGGAAAACGGATGCATATCACGAGGGACGTACTGTTCGAAGAGAGCCGAGCTTGGAATTGGGAGAATTTAGGCAGCATGCTGGAAACAGAACCGAAAACTACGTTCACCGTAGTCTATTCCACGGAGGAAAGCACAATCCCGCCACCAGAATCCGTCGGGGGGGGGGGGGGGGGGGGGCGGAACCACAGACACCTGAACCAGCTGTAATGGAGACTCAGTGGGCAACATCACCCATACATGAAGATGATGTGAACACCGATTCAGCACCCCGACGCTATCGGCTGATTTCAGACGTCTACAACGCCACCGAAGAAGTCACCACTGGAGAAGATGGTGAGCAATGTCTTGTGGCAGTGGAGGAGCCAGCAAGTGTTGAAGAGACCCTCTCGAATGCAGCTTGGAGGAATGCCATGGAGGAAGAGATAAAGTCGATCGTCGAAAACAAAACATGGGAACCTGTGTCACTCCCGGCTAACCATCGAGCCATTGGTCTGAAATGGGTTTTTAGGTGAAAAGAGACCCAATAGGAAATGTAGTCAAGCACAAAGCCAGACTCGTGGCGAAAGGCTATGCACAACGACATGGGGTGGACTTCGAAGAGGTGTTTGCTCCGGTGGCCAGAATGGAGACAGTCTGGCTGCTTCTAGCTCTAGCCGCACATGGAAAATGGGAGGTACACCACATGGATGTCAAGTCGACCTTCTTAAATGGAGACCTTACGGAGGACGTCTACGTACAACAACCACCTGGTTTCATTGACGGTGCAAATGGAGGAAAAGTGCTCAAACTCCAAAAGGCTTTGTATGGACTCAAGCAAGCTCCGCGTGCATGGAACTCGAAGCTAGATGTTTCACTCAGCTCTCTTGGCTTCACAAGATGTCAATTGGAGCATGCTGTGTATCGTAGAGGTAACCAAAACCGCTTCCTACTCGTTGGTGTGTATGTGGATGACTTAATCATCACAGGAACAAGTGTAAAGGATATTAAAGAGTTCAAAGCTCAGATGAAGGCTGTGTTCAAAATGAGTGATCTTGGACTTCTCAGCTACTATCTGGGAATCGAGGTACACCAAAAGGATGGAGAAATCACAATGAACCAAGGTGCTTATGCAGCAAAGATTCTATAGCTTGCTGGAATGAGTGGGTGCAACCCATGTCATACTCCCATGGAGAATAGACTTCGCTTGAGCAAGCAGGATGGAAGTGCAACAGTAGATGCAACCGTGTACCGGAGGGTGATCGAGAGTCTTCGATACCTTGTAAACACACGGCCAGACATTGCATATGCAGTGGCATTTGCAAGTCATTTCATGGAGGCACCAACCATTCAACACTGGGCAGCTGTCAAGCAAATTTTGAGGTATATTCAAGGCACGTTGAGTTATGGGTGTTGTTACAAGTCGAATGGAAGCAAGACTGAGCTTGTAGGCTACAGTGATAGTGATTTTGCTGGAGACAAGGACGATCGAAAGAGCACATCTGGAGTTGTTTTCTTCATTGGAAATAATATTGTCACTTGGACCTCACAAAAGCAAAAGGTAGTGGCACTGTCTTCTTGTGAAGCCGAGTACATAGCAGCTGCTAGTGCTGCGTGCCAAGGAGTTTGGATCAGTAGGTTAATTGGGGAGCTCATTGGGAGAGAAGAACAAGCATTCAAATTGCTTGTGGATAACAAGTCAGCAATAGCTCTTTGCAAGAACCCCGTGTATCATGGAAGGAGCAAGCACATCGACACAAGGTTTCACTATATTCATGAGTGCATCGAGACCGGGAAGATGGATGTCGATCACGTCGGCACCAACGGGCAACTTGCTGATATTCTGACAAAAGCATTGGTTCGAAACAAGTTCATTGAAATACGTCAGGAGCTTGGTGTTGTTCGAATCAATATCAAGGAACGAGCTTAAAGGGGTGATTTGTTAGTTAAGCTCGTGTACTGCAAGATTACTGCAGTAAGTTCTATTTTTTTAGTCGAAGGTTATTTTTTTTTTTTAGAAATTAGCTAGAATGGTTCTGGAGGTTTATTTCTGACCGAGTCTTCAGGTGTTTTTGTTAGGCGGTTGAATTCGTGGGCACAAACGTTGTAGAATGTTGCATGATCTCCACAATTGTAGTTCTGTTCTGTTTTGTTTTACCACTATAAATAAAGGACAAAGAAAAGCAGTGAACAAGACTGCACAAAAATCCTCTGTTTCTATTTACTTTGTTGTCTACAAACTCTGTTTTCTTTCCTGTTACAACTACAAGAAATAATGTATGGAATTACCCACATTTCATGAACTTTGAAGGATTTTAAAGGGTGGTCCTTTCTCCCGGTGGCTATCATTATGCTTTTGGAATGAAGAAAAATAATGCAGAATTGATTCGAGTAAAATGAACCCAATTAAAAGTCTCATGCTTTGCTGCAGAAGTAATTTCTGGGCCTGAGAGAGTTAGCAGGATGGAGTGAATAACTCATTTTGAAGGAAATGTGGTCCTCTTGTGGCAATGATTTTGCATGCCATCGACGTAAGTGTTAACGGTGTCACTAGTCAAGAGAGGAAGACTAACGGAGATCAGTTAATTCTGTTATGAACCTTCCAGACTGTAATTGACATGTGAAGACTCTACAATGGAGAATTAGCTGTCATTTTGTCCATTTGTGATGTAATCTAACTATAAATAGAGATATGACGATTATGATTGTAAGCATTGCATTGATACAACAAAGCTTTGCTTGTTTTACTACTTAGCTTTCTCTCAAAATCTTACTTAGGTATTTCACCATTGATCTGTGATCTAAGCTTGCTTGAGTTTTCTGACCATGTTATCATGATATCAAAGCTCTCATAGCTCCTGAGCAGCTTCCGCATATTTTTTCTTCACGTTTTTGATTGTGTGATTTGGTTACTCACGAAATTAGGGTTTCATCAAGACTTGTTCTATTGCAGATCTGCTTAGCATCGAGTCCAAGGGTTTGAAACAACGTCTCAAATTCGTGTCCAGTGCTCAATTTGGATCTGTTCTGCATATTCTCTGCTTTCAGGTCGAAATTCTAAGTCTTTCACGTTGATTCTGATACTGTAGTATGATTTTACTTCAATCTCTGGTATAATAGAGTACACGTACTGAATTGCTAAGTATAGAAGTGGTGATTGTGACAAGAAAGAATATTTGTGATATGCTTAAAAATTGTGTATGTGTGTGAAGAGCCTGTGTTGGAAAATAAGTGTTTCTGAGCTTGTCAAAATTTGAGAAGAGCAGTAGTATGTGCTTGAGTAGTCTAAAATTGTGAAAGAGTTCTGTGCTAAATAGAAAAATTGTGAAAAGAGGTTGAGATATTCAGTGATCTGCGTTATACTCTTGGAGATTATATAGTCACGTATTGAAAATTTATTCAGTGATATGCTCATTATCAAAGTGATTGATACAAACTAGTGTCAATTATTTGATCTAATTTGCTCAGTGTGATATTATTACAAGTATTGTAAGACTGCGTGTGTGATTATACATATCTTCATATAGAGGCCTGATCTGAGTGTATTACATAAAGAAATGGCTCCATTTTCTATTTCAAGCTCCCATAATTCTGTTCCTGAATTGAACCAAGCTGTAATCAACTCTCTGTTGGGTATGCTTACTGTGAAACTTGGTGAATCCAACTTCATCAAGTGGAGCTTCCAATTTCAATCTCTTCTTGAAGGAAATGACTTGTTTGGTTATTTTGATGGAACTGAGGTTGCTCCTCCTCGATATATTTTCACTGAAGAAGGTGAAGTGACCTCTGTGGTTAGTGTAGCTTACAAACTGTGGAAGAAAACAAATAAGGCTCTCTTGAGCTTGTTGATGGCTACATTAAGTGATGATGTGCTAGATATTATCATTGGCTGTAAATCATCTCATGAAGCTTGGAATTCTCTTGTTGTTGAAAGGTTCCCAACAATATCTAGAGCTAATATAATGAAACTTAAGACTAAGCTTCAAACTATTCAAAAAGGTGATGATTCAATTGAGAGATATCTCCTAAGGATTAAAGGTGCTCGAGATTAGCTTTTGTCAGTTGGGGTAATAATTGCTGATGAAGATATCATCATTGTAGCTCTCAATGGTCTACCTGAAGAATATGGAATGGTTAAGATGGTGTTACGAGGCAGGGATTCTCCTATCACACTCAGAGATGTCCGCACTCAGTTGCTTGCAGTCGAAAGAGATTTGGAAGGCATTTTCAGGTCTCAATCCTCCATGAGTGCAATGGTTGCAAGAGGTGACTCCACTAATGGTGGATACAGAAGAAACTGGTCTCAAAGTGATAACAAAGGAAAGTCTTCAGACAAAGGTTTTGGAGGGTCTGACAAAGTACAGAAAAGCAGTACTGGAGAATGTTCATTCTATGGCAAGAAAGGGCACACAGCAGACACTTGCTTCCAACTCCACTTTTGTCAGATCTGCAACAGAAAAGGACATTTTGCTGACACATGTTTTCAGAATCCCAATTATAAGAGAGGATCATCACCTTCTGCATCTAATGGTTCAGCAAATCCTACTCCTAATGTCTCTTCTTCTGTTTCCACATACAGAAGCGATAATGGTCCATCACCTGAATGTCAGTTTTACAACAAAAAGGGTCACACTGCTGTGAACTATTTCTACAGAACTAATGTTGGATCAGATCATCCATCTCAGTCAGTTGTCTCTTGTCAGATATGTGGTCTCAAAGGACATGGTGCTCTCAATTGCACTCACAGGTCTAACTTTGCCTATCAAGGTGATGAACCACCATCTTCTCTTGCAGCAATGACTGCTCATTCAAGGGCCATGACTACTGGAAATGTGGCAAGTTCATATGGTTCTGGTTCAAATCAGGAAGTCTGGATTAGAGATTCTGGGGCTACACACCACATGACATCTGGCCTTAGGAACTTGACTATTGCTCATCCTTACAGCAGTGACAATCACATCACCATCGGAAATGGTTCAGGTCTTGCCATTTCTCATATTGGTGCATCTACAATTACTCCTTCATATACTTTCCATCTTAACAATGTGTTACACGTACCTAAGATAGCAGTATATCTTCTATCACTTACTAAGCTGTGCAAGGATAACAAGTGCTTCATTACACTTGATGAAATTAATATACGTGTGCAGGACACGATCACAAAGGATCTGCTGTATCAAGGAAAGAGCAATCCTGAAGGTCTTTTTCTCTTCAAAAGTCTAAGATTACAGCATTCAAATAAAGAAGAAAATGCTGTAATCTATTATGAAGCTTCCAGACTAACGGAGAGGAAGACTAACGGAGATCAGTTAAGTTTATTATGAAGCTTTCAGACTGCAATTGACACGTGAAGACTCTATAGTGGAGAATTAGCTTTCATTTTGTCCATTTCTGCTGTAATCTAACTCTAAATAGAGATATGACGATTATGATTGTAAGCATTGCATTGATACAACAAACCTCTGCTTGTTTTACTACTTATCTTTCTCTCAAAATCTTACTTAGGTATTTCACCATTGATCTGTGATCTCAAACTTGATCTTGAGCTTGCTTGAGTTTTCTGACCATGTTATCAGTAAGCAGTGCATATAAGTAACGAGTATGTGAAGTGAATGGATCAAAGAAGATGGAAAAAACATTAATCGAACTTAATTTTAACTGTGCTAGACCAAAATTATGTTTAATCTTGAATGTTAGCCAATGTAGATGAAACTATATGTAGAGAACCAGGGATTACAGTTATACAAGATTGTTGTTCAGTAGATGTTCCTCTGAGAATCTAGTTTGTAATCGTCATGAAATCTTGAAATGAAGGGATATCAGCTAATAAGGGTCTCTTTTCCTAGGTGCTTAAGCAAACTAGTTGATCCATCGACAAGTCTTGACATTCTTTCATTCCATCATGAATAATATCTAGGCACAATTCTTCGGCAGCTTGGATCCAGTAGTTTCTTAGGACTGAGCTAGGCTACAGTTGTCCGAGATTTCCTTCCTGCAATGTTAATGAAGAAATATGTATAGAGATGAATATGTGTCTGTTGTATTGATTCAACTGAAATTACATTGCTATATAGCCGAGCTACGAAATAAGGGGAAAGCTGAAGAAAAAAAAATATAACTTGACCAACATCCATAATTTAAGGATCTTGATAACAACTACAAAGAAAAATATGTGAACCATGAGAACTAACAACTAAACATAAAACAAGGAGCAACCACCTCTCCTCATCCGTCTAAATCAGCAACAGAAAACAACAGCAAAAGCTGATTTAAGTAGATGAGAAGACTTGATCCACACGGACACTTGACTGCTACCAACTACTTTCAAACACCACTTGCACTGTTGCAATAGTAGCAGCACAATGTAACAGCACAATGTAACAGCTTTAACACTCCCCATCAAGCTGGATCAAGGGAGTCACTTGAGCCATGCTTGGAGATGAGTCTTTCAAACTGAGCGGAAGCGAGGGATTTAGTAAACAAATCTGCAAGTTGATCACAGGACCTAGTGTAAGCATTTTCAATGACCTTTGATTGAACTTGATCTCTAACAAAGTGACAGTCTACTTCAATATGCTTGGTCCTTTCATGAAACACAGGATTTGCTGCAATGTGCATAACAGCTTGATTGTCACAGTGGAGAGTGATGAGAGCATTGCTTATGATACCTAAGTCTTTCAAAAAGGTTTTTAGCCATATTAGTTCACAAGCAGTGGATGTCATAGCTCTATATTCTGCTTCTGCACTAGACCTTGCAACCACAGTTTGCTTCTTACTTTTCCAAGTAACAAGGTTTCCTCCTATGAAAGTGCAGTAACCAGTTCTAGACTTCCTATCCAGAGCATTACCAGCCCAGTTTGAATCACAATAACCCTCCAAACTTGCTTTTTCATGACAATACCTCGACTGATAGTTCCCTTGAGATAACAAAGAAGTCTTTTCACAATGTGAAGATGATGATCAGTTGGAGAATGCATAAACAAACTCACCAGACTTACAGCAAATGTGGTATCAGGCCGAGTTATGGTGAGGTAAATGAGTTTACCTACAAGGCGTTGATACATACACACATCTTGGAGAGGTGAGAAGTCAACATCTAATTTGAGCTTGCTGTCAGAAGAAGATGGTATGCTGTTCTTCATTCGTGGTTCATCTAGGAGATCTAAAAGATATTTTCTTTGGCATTGAAATAAACTAGATGATATTTGATCCATCTTAATGCCAAGAAAATACTTAAGAGCTCCTAAATCATTGATTACAAACCTTTGATGGAGAGCTTCTTTGAGAGCTTGTATCTCAGACATGTCATCTCCTGTGATTATCAAATCATCTACATGGACAAGAACAATTAACTTGCTTGCTTTTCCACTTCTAACAAATAATGATGAATCTGCATTGCTGCATTTAAAACCAGATGAGATAAGAACTAAACTAATTTTAGAATATCAGGCCCTTGGAGACTGCTTAAGTCCATAAAGAGCTTTATAAAGTTTACAAACAACACCGGGTTCATTCTCTTGTTAATGGCATGGTGGGAGCTTCATATACACATCTTCTTCAAGATCTCCATGCAGGAAGGCGTTATTCACATCCATTTGGTATACATGTCATTCATAATTCACAACTACAGAAAACAAGACTCTCACAGTGTTCATCTTTGCCATTGGAGCAAAGGTCTCTTTGTAATCCATTCCATATGTTTGAGTGAAACCTCTCGCCACTAGCCTTGCTTTATGTCTCTCTATTGAACCATCTGCATGATATTTGATCTTGTAAATCCACCTAGCACCAACAACCCTTTGTCCTTGAGGCAGCTTCACAATGCTCTAAGTGTGATTGTCATCCAAAGCCTTAAGTTCTTCCAGCATTGCTTTTCTCCATACAGGAGATTTATTTGCTTCTTCAAAGCTTGTTGGTTCATTTTCTTGAAGAATTTGACTCATAAAGGCACAGTGAGGTTGAGAAAACTGCTTTGAACTTGCCAAATTTCCCACTGGGTGCTTAGGAACATATGTTTCATAACCTTGTAGTGTAACAGGCAGTCTCCTATCTCTACTAGGATTCCTGCGAGGCTGCAATGGTAGAGCAGCTTCATGAACATCTTCTTGAACAGGGTTATGAACTTCTTCAGCTGCTTCAGGAAATTCTAGATCATCATCTTGAACTATGGTATGTTGGTTAGGAAATGATGGATCAGTACCTACACTGTCAGTGACAATAGGTGTAGGAAAAACTTCACACATAAGCTCCCTTTGAGGTTCATGATCACTGGAAATAAAATAGGACTCATTTTCAGCAAACCTGACATCCCTGAAAACAATCACTTTCCTGGAAGTTGGATTGTAGCATTTATAGCCCTTTTGAGTGGATGAATAACCAAGCAGCATGCACTTCAAAGCTCTAGTCTCCAATTTGTCCCTGTTGTTAGCTTGAATATGAACATAGCAAACACAACCAAAAGTCTTGAGGTGACTAGTATCAATTTTCCTTCCTTTTAGCACCTCAAGGGGGGACTTGAATTTTAATACACTGCTAGGCAACCTATTAATGAGATATGCTGCAGTGTGTATTGCTTGATACCAGAATCTTTTTGGTACATGATTTTGTAGAATTAGAGCTCTAGTTTTTCAAGAATATCTCTATTTTTGCGTTTTGCAACACCATTCTGTTGTGGAGTTTTCACACTGCTAGTTTGATGAATTATGCCTCGTTCACTAAGGTAACTTTGCATGATGTTGGATGTGAATTCAGTTCCATTATCTGATCTAAAGGTCCCGATGTTTAAAGAAAAAATGATTTTTAACCATGTTATGAAAATCTTGGAATGACTTGAACACTTCACTTTTGTATTTCAGCAAATACAAGAAGGTGGTTCTTGTAAAATCATCAATGAAAGTTACATAGAACCTATAGCCATCATTGCCGACTCTTGCTTAAAGCTGACACAGCTCAGCGCTCCTTAGCCGCGACTCCAGTACACGACCATAGTGTCGACCAGCGCCTGCTCTCTGCCTTCAATGGCGTCGTCGCGGTGTAATGAAAGAGTGGAGCCAAGTAGACACCGCAACGACGCCATTGAAGGCGGAGAGCAGGCGCTGGTCGACACTATGGTCATGTACCGGAGTTGCAGCTAAGGAGCGCTGGGCTGTGTCGGCTTCAAGCAAGAGTCGAGAATGAGAATCAACTCGGTGTAAAACGTGAAGGCCATGGCTCGGCTCGGTGCAACGCGTGACTGGCGCGAGAAAAGTTGAGGATGATCAGCTCGACTCCTGAAGTCTCCAATCGCGGCTTACAAAGCGGGACTGTTGTGCGCGTTGAGTCGGCTCGGCTCGCCATTGTTGAGTTGCACTCGAAGCAGAAAATTGCAATGAATTGTGGTGAGGAATTTTACACAAGCTTTGGTAAAGCTTCGTGTTGATAACATGTTGTAAAACAATGTCGAATTGTAAGCAATTCATGTATATCATTAATAATTAAGGAGCTCTTTATATAGGAGATTACAATAGTTACGGTTACAAGAAGAGCTTGAAGGGCCATGATCATCTCCATGATCTCATCAACTACCCCATTATTCTCTCTACTCTCTTCACTATTCGATAACTGCCATGACCAACATAACTATCTATTATGTACCATAATTAGGCACATAAAACTCAATATTCTATAACACTCCCCCTGTGCCATTTATGGTAGATGATGCCTCTGTGATGCCTCCTTAAAAACCTTGTTGAGCCAAAAACCTTTGCAGGAGAAACAATGATTTCAAACAAGTAAAAAGAGTGCATATCGTCATAGACGATGATATGACACTTATCTATGTTGCCTCGTTAAAACCTTGCCAAGTAATAAAAATATTTTGGGATAAAAATAACCTTGGTCAAGGAAAAAGAGTACAACGTGTCCTTCACATTTAAAAACGCTCATGTGCTTGCCATACTCCCCCTGAAGTCTACATCTCTCCCTGATATCAATAATCGGGGTAACTTAGATAAGTTGAGCAACACTATGCTCTTCATATGCCTCTCAAATGTGGATTTTGGCACATGACTAGTAAGTAAGCATGCCATTATCCTCAGATCAAGCTTAGTTCATTCTGATCTCAAAGAAATAGGTTCAACAATGGTTAATTCAAACCACTTAATCTTCGAATATGTGCATATATGGACTTTAACCATATGCACTTTTAACAACTTCAAGTACATCAATAATGTTAGCATGAATCGAAGATGTAGTGACAAGAGTTTGCATAGACTTTCAAGATATCGTAGTGTTTCTCATGGTAACGACATAACCATGATGATAACTACCTTTGTGTGGGCAAGAGAGATACTCATATTAACAAAAACTAACAACACATATCAAGGATTGTTGATGAAGGGGGTGAAGGAATAAGCAACACCATTCCTTTATGTGGTGTCCTTACTTCCTTAATTACAGCAACAAGTGCATGCCGTTCTGTCTCTCTGTTGGATAGAACAAACCCATATATATCATACTCTTTAGGTATTGAAAGATTATCTTTATGCTAGCTCAATGACATTGCGTGGGTGCAAAGCTAAATCTATCTTACAAGTTTATCATATATGTGTAGCCGTGTCTTGTGATGCTAAGTACACAACTGCACTTAGATTAGGCATTCCAGCCTCTAACATGTTTTCATCGTCATCCCTTGGACTAAACGAATCCCTCTAAGGGTCAAGACTTCAACTGATCATGGGATTACTCTTAAGCATCACTTTCTCATTAAAGTAGTATAATATCTTAGAGTATAAGCCGATTAATGGATAACTCTATTATTACGGTGCTCGAGTTTTAGTTCGAGATGAAACCATATCTTCCCAAGATCTTTCATCTCAAATTTGGATTTCAAATACTTTGGAAATTCGGAACTTGTCCTTTGAATCAACATGCATGGGTAATGTTCATCATAGCCCTTCCAAATCAAGTATTTACTAAGTGAGTGTTTTAATCTTATTGCAAACACGCTCTGTGGTCTAGAGCCACTTGATTTGGGTAAATGATATCTATATGAGATCTTCATGAATATCTCTTAGTCTAGATCCCCATAGAGATATTTTATGACCACGTTCATATGCTACATGCCAAGTTTATTCGGAAACTACCAAACTGACAAAGTAGTGGAGTTTTATGACATCCATTACGAGAGAATATGTCTTCTCGTAGTCGGTTCCAGAGTGTTATGGAAAACTTGCGCCATAAGGTGAGTATTTTTTTTATTCTCATGACACTTTCTAACAAAGACCTAATTCGAGAGGCTTTACACTTGGGTGTGTCGGTATCACCAACCCAACTACCTTTATCTTTGTTAGTGAATATAATTATAACTGGATTGCTTCTTTCCATCTGGCCAATTCTACATTAGGACTTTCAACGTAGTATGATTTGATAATTAGTCTCAACATTCCATGTCATCATGTACACTAGTGTAATTTGTACTTTGTAGAGATCTCTATATTCTCAAGATTTGATTTTAACATCAAGGCGCCTCTCAATCATAACCACAATCCATAAATATTTGCATGAGATGGATATTGAGTATCATGATCAATAGATCAATTGTGCCAAAGTCGTTTCCTTTCTTGGACGAATATTTATCGAACCTATGGGTCTCCCACGCTCTCTAGCAGAACCCATGGTCTATGACACCACTATGCCACTTTTGTGATGTCACCATACTGTCGTTAATGGCGGCTACTCCATGCCTAATTCCTTTGGGTGGCACCATATCCTCTTGAAAGGACATGAATCCTTACAGGCATGCTTGCAGCAAGTTATATGTGATCTCGTCACATTAACGATATCAGATACGCATTAGGCATCGAAACTTTTACGTTCTATCATTTTGGGGATCAAGATGAGATAGAATGAGAATAGACCACAACAATTCCTATCATTCTGTTGAATATGCTTGTTCTTATCTCCCCCTTAACGACGGGAAGACTGTCTCATCAAAGTGACAATCCGTTAAACTTGCGGTAAAGAGATCGCCTGTCAAGGTATCTACATAGCGGACAATAGTTGGAGACTCATTTCTAACATAAATACTCTTTTGTCTTGATGAACCCACATGGTGTGTTATGACAACACAAATTTGGCACATAAGTGTGTTAAGTGTGATATATCATAATTCACACATAGTCACTAGCTGTAACTCAAAGTTGAGTTGTGGTGGGTTATAGACAAATTAGTATAGCTGCACACAATATTACATAACCCTTAGCAATAATCATCGAACTTTTTCGATGTAAATTCTCTAGCGTTATCAAGTCAAATTGACTGTATGGGATGATCTGGGTAGTGACCCCGCAATTTGTAATCGGAGCTAGGAATTCATAAGCAGCACTAATAGTGGATGATTGCCCAACACATGACCAGTGTGTTTGCATATCAACCAACACTATAGAACATCAGAGTGGTCCGCTAGTCGGTTGAATCGGTCCGTAGAATCCAATGGGATTCTTTGCAAGAAAGAAATATTTTCTTTGGTGTCTTTAGCATAAGATGGTCTCAATATTTCCATTGCTAAAGATAATGCTTTGCAAAAATGAGCGATGTGTCTATCATAACCAATGAGGATGTTAGTTTAGACTTAGAGTCATAAATGACTTGGAAGCATATAGAACTATGACATTACTTTATATGTTTAGTTGTTGTTGTTGTTGTCGTTGGGGGGTAACGACACTAGCCACCTCTTGGCTAAGATGGTCAATGGCCCCGCCACTTGAGGTGCCCATCACCATTCTGTTTTTGAACCAACTTCTTGGTTCTTGCTTCCTTTCACTTGATAGAAGAGATATTTGTTTGAATATGTCAAGATATGGATCATCATGTTATGATCTGGTTGTCCCAGTTTATCATGTCAAAGCCTATATGTGTCGGAGTCACAGAGGTCATCTCTTATGACATGGTCAAATTCAAACAACTCGTATTTTTAATATTCATAGCCCATTTGATACATAATTTCTCTAATATTTGGTTTCTTCCATAATCATTAGAGATGATACATAATAATACAATTCCATTATGAGATTCTAAATTATATTCGTTGGCCTGTATGTCTTTAAAACTCAAGAGACATAGTCATATATGATCGACAAGGTACAAAGTCGATAAATAGTTGTCTATAGCACAACTACTATGAGTAGTTCCACTATCAATGAGAAACTCGAGTTCTCCGAGAAACATACATATAAAGTTTGCATCAGAAAATCAGATTTCCACAAATCATTTTCTGACCTTTGTGTACTCAAACAAGCATAACTTTGTCTAGAAAATAGATATTGACGAACCATATGAACTTTTGGAAGTTAGACATTTGTAGCTTTCCAACCATATAAAGTTCACAATCTGGTTCATGTTGAACAGCTCACAAAGCTTTATCGAAGTTGGCTAATCTGCATAGGCAAATTTTTGTTTCGCACTTTATGCAATTTCTTTCTACTTTGTGGTGATTTCAAGGATTCAAACACTTTTGCAATCCCAAATAGTACATGGAACGACTTTGATAGTAATTATGTCATCTAAAATCATTTGGGTAGCTCTTTTCACTCATAACCAGGTGAAGAGAAATCGATGTAGGTGAGGCAATGCCCGTTCTGTAAAATCTATTGAATTTTTGCCAATTTTGAAGTATGCAATTGTGAGACTAGCGTTTTGCTATCTACATCTTCTTCTTTAGTTGTATGATAAGTCTCTTCCTCTTCTGCATCTCTATATGGTTTATATTTTGCAGCCAATATGACATTTTCCTTGTAATGTCCAAACAATGCTCATTAGATCAACATCTATAGCATACCTCATCTTGATTTGTGAGCTTTACTCCACAGATTCTCATTAAGATTAAGAAAATTCTCAACATCAAATTTAGCAAATTACAACATTTGCATGTAACGTCCTTAGAAATAAGAAGATATATTAGTTTCGCAGTCCCACAGACTTCCTCGACAATTAATAATTCCAAAAAATTTGGATTAAACCAAAACCATGATGTTAATGGTCATACGAACTCTCTTTGTTCGTTATCAATGCTTTTACGAACTTCTTGTTTGAATCGATAGTGAATTCTCTTCAATTCACATGAACATTGATTTTCGATTTATGAACCTTGTTCCAAGTTCTTAAAGATGAAGAAGGGGAAAGGAATCTCCAAATTCCCTGAGTAAAAAGAAGTTACGAAAAGAGTAATTATTCGAATTTAAATCGAAAGCACAAACTCTTATAAAAACTTACTTGCTTAATATACCTACACAACCATTTTCTTCTTCCTGTTTTTTTCTTTCTTTGCATTCTGCACCCCGATTTTGTACTTTGGTCTCTCGCCAACATTGATGTACTTCTCGAATATCGATCAAACATCAAACATGCGGAAAATTGCAAACACAAATTAAATATAGCAATTTTAACCATTAAAAATTCAATAATACTCAAATTATATATGAGACAACCTGATTGGATTACTATCGAAATAATGTCTGTGGGTGCAAATAGTCAACGGAGGATATGAGTTTGAATGCACTTGGTCACATGTGCACTGTCCACGTTGTTCTCTGAATCTCACAATGTAGGTAGAGGGATGCAGGTCGAGATTGGGTCAGACCGGGAAGGAAATCTGGCCGGGTTTGCTGGGCGAGGCCAACGCCGGTAGGCACCGCGAGGCGCTGTGAGATTGGACGGCAGTGCAGGCCGGTTGGGATCTCCGGGCAGAGTGGAGCCAGGTAGACACCGTGACGACGCCATTGAAAGCGGAGAGCAGGCGTTGGTCGACACTATGGTCTTGTACCGGAGTCGCGGCTGAGGAGCGCTGGGCTGTGTCGGCTTCAAGCAAGAGTCGGCGATGAGAATCAGCTTGGTGTAAAATGAGAAGGCTATGGCTCGGCTTGGTGCAACGCGCGCGAGAAAAGTTGAGGATGATCGGCTCGACTCCTGAAGTCTCCAATCGCGGCTTACAAAGCGAGACTGTTGTGTGCGTTCTCAGCTCGCCATTTTTGAGTTGCACTCGGAGCAAAAAATTGCTACGAATTGATAAAGTTTCGTGTTGATAACGTGTTGTAAAATAATGTTGAATTGTAAGCAATTGATGTATATCATTAATAATCAAGGAGCTCTTTATATAGGAGATTACAATAGTTACTGTTACAAGAAGAGCTTGAAGCGCCATGATCATCTCCATGATCTCATCAACTATCCCATTATTCTCTTTACTCTCTCCACTATTCGATAACTACCATGACTAACATAACTATTTATTATCTACCATAATTAAGTACATAAAACTCAATATTCTACAACAGCCCCAAATGCATACCAGCTTTAAGTCACTTTGATCATGTATCACAATATCACAAGATTGAAAGGGTCTACCATCGAGCATGCTAAACCCATTTATCTTGCTTCTGTTTCTAGCATCAGATGCTAAAACTACCGGTGAATTCATCAACTGTGCTTTATCACGGAGAATGCACTCAATATGTGGAAGAAATGGACCTCCCAAAATAACCTGAAATACATCTCAATGACAAAGTCAAAACAATAAGCAAATCTCAACTATTTGAATACCAAAACAATGATTAGAAAACAGGCAGCCTATGACCATCATCCTTATATAAAACAACCGAGAGAATCCCCATGGTGGACCAATGAACATTAAACTGGACACATCTGCAACTACAATGTATGTACAAGGAAAGGGATAAAAGTAGGTTAAATGGAACAATGCAGAAAGAGTGTGAGATAATTAATGATGAGACGTGACAATGAAAACAACAAGTAACTCCTAAGGCAGAACCACCTAACTGAGCGGCCATGTTTCATGATTCCAGACTTTGCCATTGCAATGCTTTCCAATGAACCTCGAAATGCATAAGAGTTGGGTTTAACGGTAACAATAGCCAATCAAAATACACAGTACCCTAGAAATGAACGACTAGACTTGAGATTAGAGAAATTAACCAAGTCTAAACTAAAGAGGATGAAATTGAAAGAACAGAGGAAGATTACTCTAAGAGATAGAGAGATAGTTGTGGCGGCGACGGCGGCGGAGGTTGAGTGAATAGACGACGGAGGTGATTTTGAGCGATCCAAGGCACGGTGTTGACGATTTGGGGGAGGATTTGAGCGAAGAAGAGTTTGATTTGGGGAACGATTGGCTGATTTGGGGGGAGGGTTTCATACAAGGTATACCATCTTGTCGGTTTGATTTGGGAGAGAGATTTGGGGGAGAGGTCGAGAACCCCTCTAGGTTTACCAAGAATTTACTCGTTTTGGACCTTTCGATCAAAGAGTTTATAGTATTAGAGGGCTTACAATATGCCACGTATATGCTACAGTAATATTCGGGATGGATGTGACCTAATTTTTTTTATTTTTTATACTATTCTTTTAAGGTGTAGGGTTTAAGTTAGGGTTTAGAATGTAGTCTAGGGTTTAGGGTTTAGAATTATTATTTGTTTATATGGTCAGATAGATATGAAAGTCACGATAATGCATGTGAGGTATTTGGTTTGATATTATTTTTGACGAAGTGACAAATCGTGTTTCATGATTAAGGGTAATATGGTCATAATGGCAGAGCATAGGATGAAGGTAGAATTCAAATTGAAAAGTTCTAAATTTTTTATAGTATGCTTAGATTAGTCCAATCATCTCATCTAATGGTCAAATTTTCAAGATGATTACTTGTTAGTGATTTAGATTCATAAATTAAGGTTTGTTTTTTCTATATAACCAACAAACAATATAAGTAACACTAGTAGTTTATGTGTGGAATTTAAGAAATACAAAAACCAAAATGATCAATGATAAATTAATGTGTCCATACAATTTCGTTAACTTCGTGATAAAAGGGATCTCGCGAAAAAATTAGCCTCGTCGTAGTTCGTTTAGTACCCGGTCAATGAAGTCAAGTATGACCAAAAGACTAAAATAATTTTTTTGAAGAATTTTGCTCATTCTCCTATGGGAGGAGTCGTTAAATCAACTTTTTTTGTCATTTTTTTTGACATGGTAAGATAGATTTGAATCTCACGAGAATTCGTGTGTGGAACTTGATCATCAAAATAATTATTTACGAATTATAAGTCGTAAATCGATTTTTATTCTTAAATGTCTTAGGGAATCAATAAAAAGACATACGGATCGAGGTCAGATTCAAATAAAATTTTTTTAATTTTTTAAGAGTATGCTTACATTATTCTTATCATCTCATCCAACGGTCAAGTTAAAGAAAATGATTACTCACTGACGATTAACTATATGAAAATTTATTTTTCAATATAACCTAATAATCACATGACATAACAAAAAGAAGTCATCTAATGATTTTTTCTCAATTCAATTAGATGACATAACAATTTTTTTGTCATCTGAATATTTTCATCCCAATTCAATTAATTAATGACATAACAAACCTTTTGTCGTCTGATGATTTTCTTCCCAATTCAATTAAATGGCATAAAAACTCTTCTGTCGTTTAATGGTTTTCTTCCGAATTCTATCACATGATATAACAAATATTTTGTCATCTGATGATTTTATACCCAATTCAATTAAATGACATAAAAATTCTTCTGTTGTCTGATAGTTTTCTTTCAAATTCAATCACAAGACATAACAAATATAATTTTCAGTCATCTGAATATTTCTTTCTAATTCAGTTAGATGATATAAAGATATCTTTAGTTATGTGATCATTTCTTCTCAAATATTCAGATGACATACAAAAAGCTTATGTTGTGTGATAATTTATTCCCAAATTATCAGATGACATAATATTTGTTGTCTGATGATTTTTTTCTGAAACTACAAACAACATAGAAAACTATATTATGTTGTTTGATCGTTTAGGCACTTTTCAAGCTGCCACTGTCGAATTTTAAGATAACTTCAGGCAACAAATTAATTTTATTATGTCATCTAATGATCTCGATTGACAAAAAATTGGTTTTCTGTCCTCTCATTTATGTTGTCTGATGAGCTTTTTCTACTAGTGCAAAGATTATCAAATACCTCAAAGTGGCTTGAATATTCATTCTCAACTTTGATGGAACGATCCAGACTTTTCTTATTCTCTCGGAAAATAGAACTCAAAGCCTCTGTAGACACCGGCTCACCAGACTCTCCCAACATGATTCGCTCCCTGATAGTGCGAATATGAGGGCTGCTTACACATAAAACAAAGCCACCTCTCAAAATATCACCAAATCGAAAAACAACAATAGCATATCTATAGTGCAACGAGACACACCTAGTATAAGAGCCAACGTTATACCCTTATGCCCTCAAAATATTGCACAGGAAGGCCGCCGTCGATCCTTTCACTTTGGTCCTGACAATGTGAACTGCCTATAATCGTTGTCATAGCTAGTTAACTACACATACTTAACCGAAATCCAAAAACAAACAAAAACTTCTATAACCAATGGCGGAGGGAGCTCAAGGCAAGGGAGGGCATTTGCCCTCCCTTGATTTTTGGTGTAAAAAATTATTAAATCCATGTAATCTTACTCAGTTAATATAATTTTGGTATGTTTACTAATCGGGAATCGGAATCATCAGGAATCGGAATCAACAGAAATCGGAATGAGAATATTTCATTTCGATTGAGCTGTTTACTTACCATTTAGAATCAGAACAGGAATGTGAATGATTATGATTGTTAACGTTTACTTACCATATGAAATCGGAATCAAACTAACTTGATTATCAAAATAACCCTGTACTATATTTCCATATTATTTGAATTTTTTTTTCTTCTTTCCTTATAAACTTAGCAAAGTTCATTGAAAAATTAGACTAATGTACAATGAAAATTTTTTGTCAAAAATCAAGACTATTGATCTTCATGTAAACTCCTCTTATGCTTATAATACATTTTGCTTCAATGAAATTGAAAATTAAAAAGGAAAAAAAAAGGACAATGATCACTCACCATAGTACAATGGAGGAGTCAACTTGCTTCAGTTTTGTCATTGTTCGTTGTTGTCGTCTACTGACTATTGAGAATGGTATATATATTTTTAGGGTTGGGTAATTTGTAGTTTTTGAATGTTTATAAGTATATTTTGGATAAAAAAATGATTAGGGAAGAGTTGATTCCTAAACTCATCTCCCCCCTAAGGAATCAAATTCATGGTTTATCAGGAATTGATTTCTGATAAGGAGGTGGGTCCCACTTCATTTCTATTACCAAATGTACCAAATGTTCAAGTAAACGCATGAACCCCATTCCCATTACCAAATGTTCAAGTAAACGCATGAACTTTCTCCTCCTGGAATCATTCCTAGAGATTTGATTCTCATTCTCAATTAGAAAACGTACCATTAATAACCACTAATCACAATAAATCTCCTAACTGGTAGAAGAGCATCTCCAACAGTTTTCCCATATTTTCTCTATCACATGGGACAAAAAGATACATCTTACAATATATATTATGCTTCAACTCCAACAAAATCCCTTTTTTGCAGATTTTATCATTCTTCCCCATTTTTTTCTAAAAATATGAAGAATACTGCAATTTAGAGAATGTTGTTTTCTCTCTCATCATATTCTCTAAAATAAGGAATCTGTTTGAGCAAAACAACTAAAACATTCCTTAAACTAAAGAAAAATTCAAATATGGGGAAGCTGTTGGAATTGCTTTAAACTAGTGTGATTTGCTTGCTCAACGATGCAAAACTCTTGTTTCTTTCCTTAATGAAGAAATTTCCTAATCTTCTTTAACATGTGATTCAGTCTATTATACATTCATTAGTAGACTTTATACACATATTGTCTCTTATACTAATAAATAATATAAGTCAATTATCATTTATTTCCCTTTTCATCTATCTTCTCATTCTATACAATTAACAAGTTTATTAGTTTCTCAATTTCGTATAATGAATGATATCGAAATTTAACATTTTGAGTATTGATTTTCATGTATCTTGATTATAAAATTATCGGACTTCTGATTTCGTGTATCTTGGCTCTAAAATGAGTGGAATTTTTCATTGAATTTTATCAATTTAAACATATAATTTTTATGTAATTTTCAAATGTAGAGTATGCTTATCTAAATAGTATAACTTTTATTATTAAGGGAAGAGAGGTTGTTTCCTCACTTTCATCGATTCTTCCCAAACTGCCATTTTCACCATACAGAAGTATAATTATTTAGGAGTTTATTAGGGTTAACTAAATAAATTTAAAGAAATAAAATACTAAAATGTCTTTCTTTTCTCTCCCACTCTCCTCTTTTTTCTCTCTGCATAAAACTGCAAAAAGAAAACTACTCCCATGCAAAAATCAATATAGATATCTTCTTACACTTTGATAAACTACAACTCACACAATCTTGATTAAAAAAAAACTCACACAAACACACCGTATCACACCCTACACCCATAGGGTGTGTACCGTTTCTAGTAACTTTTATGAGGTTGCCCTCCCTTGCCATATTTTCTGACTCCGCCCCAGTCTATAAGCAATCCATAACATCTATAAAATCCTTGCAATCCTAATCCCATTTTGCATTGCTTTTGAAACTGCTTTAGGAGGAAGCCCTTCAAAAGCTACTTTTAGAGAAAGTCACTCTCAAAAGCTAACAGTCGTAGATTTTGAATAGCCAACATACAAAAGACTAAAACTTTATGCAAAACTTTCACTAAACTAAACACTAGCATTGATATTAAGAGTTAAAGTTTGAACCTTTATCAAACTTAGAATGAGGACTACCCAGGAGCTCCATTAGCCTTCTCATCCGACCCAGATCGAACCCGCCGTCAGAATCTGTACCCGCTCCGACCGACACTCCAAATTTCTTGTAGTTCTTGAGCGAATCCATGTATTCCATAAACTCCTTCATCTCTGTATCATCCGTCCGCGTACATTGAACTGGAAATCTAACCCGAATCCAAATCGGAGAAATTAGACCCGCCCGCCTCAAAAGCTCAAGTCTTTTCATTGTGTGCGAGAGTTTCCAATAAATAAATAAAAAAACAAAACTGAAGAAGACGCAAGTCTTTATTAGCTTTAGCAGTCATTGAAGTAAAACGCACCATTTTGTGTACGTGGGTAGGCTTGATGATCGACACATGGCAAAATTGGCAAGTAAAGGTAGCAGTTTACAGTATATAACACTAACACGGTATGAGACAATCACCAAAGTCGGGATCAGAGAAACATGGAAGCAACGACAACGTTTTTTTGTTGTAGTTGAATATCTTTGTTGTAAGTTTTCGTTAAAAAAAATTGATGCTTTGAATCTTTGCTTGAACTATTTGTGATAAAGTTTGAATCTTTAGGTGTTTTTAGGAATTGGGTATGAGATCATTTGGTGTTAAGAGTTGATTATTAGGTTAGACATATATGTAGGTGGTGAAAGATTGTGGGTGTAGTGATGTAGAAGACAAGAGGAAGAAGACAACTAAATAGAGGTGTGTGGAGTTAGAATTAGAGATTGTGAAGGAGAAAAGTGAGTATGAAGCTCTTTAGGTGAGGTTTAGGGGTTTAGAAGCCGAAAAGCTCACAATGGAGGAAGAGATTAGGGTTTTGAAGAGAAGAGGAGATGAAAATGGAAAGGGGAATAAGGATGATGTGATTATTTATTTGAATGAGGATATTCCCGAGGAAGATGAGGTTTTCGGCTTATACTTGAGAATAGAGTGCTGGAGTGTGAGAAGAAGAATGCTGAGAGTGAGGCTAAGTCTTGGAAGTGTAAGTTTGAAGAATTGGAATCGCGGGTGTTGAAGTTGGACAGGGATTTAGTCTCGAAAGGCGGGGAGCTTTCTCGGCTTATGCTTGAGAATAAAGTGCCAGAGTGTGAAAAAAAGAATGCTGAGTGTGAGGTCGAGTCTTGGAAGCATAAGTTTGAAGAGTTGGAATCATGGGTGTTGAAGTTGGATAGGGATTTAGCCTTGAGAGGCAGAGTTTCCGTTGATGTTAAGTGGCAATGCACAAGAAGGCGGCAGGATAGCAGAACAGAATGATAGGAATGAACTCGAGGATGGATTGAATGTCAGAGCTGGCCAGATATATTCAAGGGACAGAGGTAGAGACGTGAGTTTGGTAGACAGAAGCTCCAAATACCAGTCCTTTAACAATGGGATTTCCTATGATTCAGCAGCAGGTATAAACTATGTTGCTTACTGATATACTGGTTTACTCTAATATCCCTCTGAAGAAATGGTTTAGAGAATGCATTATGTCAAAGCACTAGAATTTAATGAAATGTTTCATATGCAAATTTGTGTTATTATTAAATTTGGACACAGGTTTATGACACTGTTGCTTATTTAAAAGTTTGATACATGTTATCTTCTTTCAGTTTTTGGTGTTCTTCTTTGGAGAATCTGTTCAATTTTGATACAAGTCATTACTTTTTATATGTACAATCTTGAGACAGTGTCAAAATCCTAGTAAAAATATGTGTATAACTATATGTATGGGCCGACAAATGCTTTTTTCCTTAATAGTTGTTCCGGTGGCCATGGTTTTGATAGGTACACCTCCCAAGGACATTCCTCATAAGCATCTCAATGGTAATAAAGAAGAGAAGAATTCGGATGTGGAATATGGGAATGTTAGCCGAGCAAGAAAGCATTTGGAATTTAAGGAAGAGAGGAGTCCTTGTAATAAGATGGCTCCCCCACTCCAGGTGGTGGCAAACCTTTCTCTATCAGTGTGATTGATATAATTGATAGTGATGATAAATTGTCGATGTTTGAGAACCCAAAACTGTTGCCTAATGACAATCCAAAAGTGGAAAGATTAACAGTCCATCAGATCCTATATTAGGAGATGGTTGTGAAAAAAAATGTGATGACCAGAACCTTATTAAAGCAGACAAATATTGTCCAAAATGATGAGAAAGATATAGATAATCAAAATGAGGCATTACTGTTTTCAACACCTAAGAGAAAACGAGCTTCTAATGTTGTGACTAGTGACTCTAACAGCAGTGATGATAATGTTCCCATTTGTGCATATAAGAGAAGGCATACTAAAAGAATACAAGACGAATCTAATATGAGCCACAACCAAGGATCCGCTACCGCTACTGGGGTTGAACATGATAATGTTACCTCTCCAAGGAGGTGTCTAGTCAGGTTGAGAAAATGTGAGGGAACAGGTAGACCGCAAAAGAAAATGAGTCAGATAAGTGAAACTGAAAAGGATCGAGTGACAGACAACAGGGTCGGTCTATAGGCCTTGAGTATAGGCCTTATAGGTCTGCGCCTAGAGCCTCCGCTGAGAAGAGGTCCAGAAATGAGACCTGAGTATGCACAAAATATGTATTTGGGCCCCTATTTTTATATTTAGTTTAGTGTCCCATGATATTTTTGACATCTCAGGGCCGACCCTGACCGACAAGGATGTTGATGATAATGAACCCGAAGAGATTGAATCAGAAAGTGAAGATGAAAGTGAAGGTGGATTCATTGTGGATAGCTCTGAAATTTCAGAAAGTGATGATGTTTGTAGCGAGTCAAATAGTGTTTTAGATGATGATGTGAACTATGATGAGATCTATCAACAATTCGAAGGAAGAAATATCCTACGACTAAGTGGGAGTTTGAGGGAGATATGCTTGTGGCCTTCGGCAAGGATCCAGAGCTGTGCATGAAAGCTGTATGTGCTCTTTATAGACAACAAACTCCTGAGGAGAAATTTTTTAAGGGATCATTGTTGTACAATTCTCGTGGCTTTAGCAAGTTTGATGCTTTCAGGTAAGAATTTGAATGCATACTTTACCAAAACATTTTTCGTTTATATATTTTTTCAATGAGATTTAGGATAAACCTTAACATTCTATGACTTTCTCAAACCATGTTGTTGATCATATTGGTTCACCATTTTTTCAGGGGATCCAACTTGGTCGAGTTTCTCACTGATGGTGACCCAAACGGTGACATGAATAAAACTGTAGAGGAGTTGCAGAAGCACGACCCCAAAGCCATTGAAATGTGTCGAAAATTTGTGATTCACTACTCTAAGCAACTATTTGAGATCTAAAAAAACAAAGAAGATCCTTTCTTTTTGCCAAACTGAAGGTGCAAGCATAACACTAACTTAATGACATATGTTATGTAAAACTAAAACCACATCCTCTGCCAAAACTGCTTCCAGATTGAGAGAGGGTTTCCATTTTGGTAGCCAAGTATGTCACTTAGTGTTGTCTCATGTTGTACATGTAACTTGCAAGTAGGAACTAGAAAAAGGGTCACTTGTATTTGATTCCTTAAGATTGTTTTGGTTGAAGGAGTAACTACAGTGACGAAGGCGGAGATTGCTTAACTACGAGGTGGTACATATCCCCCAACTGCCATCTTGTCATCAGAAGTGTCCACCAGAAGACCTGATTTTGCCAAGGGGTATTACACATTTTCTATATATGTCAAGCTTCTATGGTCTAATTTTGGCTAGTGCTATAAATAGAGACCCTTGCATGAATTTGCTATAAAAAGAGAGGTGGTTCGTGAACAATAACATAACTGTTGTAGGATATTTGATGTTCCTAGTTTGGTAGAGAACACAGGATATGACAGTATAGATTATTTAGAGATGTAATAGGATTACTTTCCTGTTTGTACCTCTTGTACTCTCCTATATATAGGAGTTGCTCCTTCATTAATAAAGTTACACAATTCATTGTTTCATACTATTCTCTCTACATTTATATTTTCCTAAAACACGTTATCAACAAGAATCCCTAAAATCAAGCATTGCCGCCGACTACAATAGCTGTTGTGACCCGAAGAGAAAAGAGGAAGAAAAAGAATTGTTCTGTAATAAAACAACAAGTAAGTTTTATATACTCAACTTTGACTTTTTCAAAATAACGTACACTTTTAGGAAATTTGTATTTTTCTGTAGGGATTTCGGGATAACATTTCATCCCTCCTTTCTACACCGAACCTTTCTTGAAGGTGGGCATTTTTGGAACTAAGTGTTCCACATGAACTAAGAGCGTTCATAAGTGAACAAAGAGCATTCACAAAATCTATTGAACAAAGAGTGTTCATAAAAGCATCGATTAAAACGAACAAAGAGAGTTCGTAAGACCATATACATCAAAATAAAGGTCTAATCCAAATATTATATTGGAAAACAAATTAGTTGTCGATGAAGTTTCTTACGACTGCGAAACTAATACATCTTCTATTTTCTCATGGTGTTTGATATGCAAAAGTGCATTGACACCATGCTCCCGGATCTAAAAGAGAAGTAGAATAACATGTGGTTCTCCGACTTCAAGCAAATTGCATCAATCAACTATGAGATGCTTAAGCTTAGATCCATGCTCCAATTATGTGAAAAGCAATTGAAGAGCAAAATTTGATCGAGAAAATCCTCTACATAATCATAATTCAAGACAAGTTGGAACTAAGAGTGTTCACTATGCGAATTATGAAAGTGCATCAAGAGAATGGCGCAAGGAGCGGAACCCTTAAGTTAAGGAAATTTTGTTGAGACAGTTTTTGGTCTTTACCCCCGCCCACACAAGGAAGGACGCCATAAGTTGGCGCATGAAGGTCATGATCGATGACCATGATAGAGGAAGCGTCGGCCATAGAGGCCGTGGTGACCAAGGAAGCCATGGAGGCTGAGCCACCAATACCAAGAGAGGCCAAGATAAGACACATGATGTTTCTTGAATCAAATGAGCTGTTTATTCTCAAAATGTTTGAGAAGATAGATTTCGGAAGTTTTTGGTCAATAGGTATTGATTACCATTGATAAGCAATAAATGTGAGGGATCTATGGATTTCAAAGATCATCGCCGTTATATTGAAACCACCCAATCTGAATCTACTTGATCCTTGAACACATCAGTTTTCGGAACTGTTCTCTGCATACTATTGTACAAATTATTAGACCTAGCTATAGGTCTCAAAAAATTATGACAATTTGCAGAAGTGTTCATATATGTGTCTAGTTTGGGTATGAAAATTTTCGTTATATTCTGACACACCAATAATTCGGAAGAAAATCAACAAGCATATGTGCTCAGATTTTACGAATTTTAAGGATCAAATAAACAACGAAGCAGAAGATAGAGATGGAGCAGAGTCTAATCTCATTCAGGCAAACTTCAAAATTGGCAGAGACTCAATTGCTGAGACATCAAATTTTGATTAGAGCTTTATGTTTTCCATGTAAAAAGGCGTGTTTGCCTAAGTATTATGTTTGACATGTTGGTCAATTACTTTGGAATAACAAACTTTGATATATCATGTTGGTATTATTAATAAAGGAATTATTTTGGCTTATTAATAATAGGTTTGTCTATATTTTCTGTGTAATATACATACTTTGTGGTTGCTACAAACCTATCGTCTACTAGGGCTCACCTTAGTAACTTGTGATGTCTAGAACAAGAGATTTTCGATAAAGGTATTTGAGCGGACTTTATGTCCCACCTGCATTGATCTCTCTTCACCTAGTAATAAGTGAAAAGAGCTACCCAAACAACTTTAGATGTCCTAGCAAACTTGCAAATTCGTCCATGTATCAATTGGGATAGCTAAGAGTGCTACAAGTCCCCGAAAACACAGAAAAAAGAATCTGCCGCACTAACAGCCAGCTTCGACAATAAACTGGGAATTGCTCAGAAATAATCAGCATATGAATTATATATGGATGAAAATATACAGATGTCTAGTTTTCAGAACTATCTCTGGATTGTCGATAGCTAATTTCTAGAAAAAGTTATGCTCATTTTACTGGACAAATGTCAGAAATAGGACATAACAAAATCTGCTCCGCAGATCAGTCAACTTCAACAACAAACTGGGATTTTCCCAGAATAAACCAACATATAATTTACATATGGTTGAAAAGATACGGACCTCTAGTTTTCAGAACAATGTCCGGCTCATCGATATCTATTTTCTAGAAAAGGTTATACTTGTTTTACTAGACAGAGGTCTGAAATCGACATAACACATTTGGCTGTGCAGATTGCTTAGCTTTGACATGAATCTGGGATTGATTTAGAATGATTCAGCATATGAGTAATATATGTTCGGAAATCTACGGATGTCTAGTTTCTAGAACTTCATCCGGAATGTCAAAATCTATTTTTTAGACAAAGTTATGCCCGTTTCAGTACTCGGAGGTCAGTTTGCCCGAGGAAGGCTAAAACCTGAGGAAAACCCAAGGAGACCCTTCGATGGATCGAAATATTTCCTGAGGAGGCCCTTCGATGGATTGAAGGGATCCTCGATGCATCGGGAAAATTTCCTGCGGATACCCTTCGATGGATCGAAGGGATCCTCGATGCATTGAAATATTTCCTAAGGAAGTCCTTCGATGGATCAAAGGTATCCTCGATGGATCGAGGAATCAACCCTAAGGGGGTGCTTCAATGGGTCGAAGGCATATCCCCTGAAAACTAAACTTTCAAGTTATTTTTCGATTTTTCCTCATGCAAGACTTGTGTCCTTGCAAGTATTTCCCCCGAGAACTTTAAATGTCTCATTGAAGCGGGAATTACTTACACTATGTTATGACATAGACAACTTACATCGACTTTGTGCCTTGTCGATTATGTTTCTATATTATGAGAATGGACATGGGTCTTTTAATCATCAATGCCAACAATTTTCAAGTGAGAATGGACATGAATTCCTTTGCATTATCTCTAATGATTGCGGTATGATCTGAATATTAGAGAAACTTATGTGTCTGTCAAATGGGCTATGTAAGACAACTAAAAGAGTTGTAGAATCAAATAATGTCATGTGAGATGACTTAAGGGTTTCAGACACATATAGGCTTTGATACGACAAATTGGGATACCCAAGTCGTGATATGATGATCCGGATTTTGAAAAAGTCAATCGGACATCCCTTCTTTCAAGTGAAATGAAGCAAGAACCAGAAATGGTTCATAAGAGATTAGAGTTGGGCACCATTCAGTGGTGGCTCCATCGTCCAAATGTCAATTAGTGATCGACGTCTCTTCCCCCAAGAGGAGAAAACTAAACGCTGAGGATGGCGTGCTAGTCTCCTATCCCGCTTCCCGAGTTCATGGAAACTCCAAATCTCAACCAAAATCTTCATTGGTTATTTTTAAAGGTTCATCACTCATTATTGCAAAGCCCACTCATTCAAGAGATTATGATTGAGACCATCCTATGCAAAGGACACATAAGTTCTCACTATATAGAATCTAAAGTGATTCTATGGAACGATTCAACCAACTAGTGGACCACTATGATGTTTTGTGGTGTTGGTTATAATGCAGACACACTGGTCATGTGTCGTGCCATCGTCCACTTGTAATGCTGCTCAAACTTCTCGCTTAGATCATATGACTGCGGGCTTACTACCCGAATCATCCCATTGATAGTCTATTAGACTTAATAATGCTAGAAAGTTTACATCGAAGAGTTTCGATGACTTATATTGCACATCATTGAGATTTGATATTGGTATCATACTCTCATGAACAAACCCAAATGGTCTCGCAGAAAACTACTGTTTAGCAACTACGATAGTAGTCTAAGCATTGGTAATGCATACCAATATTTTATGCTTAGGGTTATGTAATATCGCATGCAGCTATACTTCATCGTCTACGATCCACCATCACACAATCTTATTTTGCGCAGCTAGTGACTGTGTGCAAAGATAATATTTCGTACTTACACAAATATATGCCAAAAATTGCTCTGGCACAGCACATTATGATGGGTCAATCAAGACAGATGAATACATATGTTGGACATGAGTCTTCAACTAGAATCCGCTATAAGAACCTTGACAGACGATCTCTTTACCGCTAGTTTTGTGGATGTCACTTTGATGAGATAGTCTTCCCGTCGTTAGGGGGAGATAAGAACAAACATGTTCAAATAGGAACGACAGGAAGGATCGTGTCCTTACTATGTCTCATCATGATCCCCAAATGATAGAACGTAACAGATTCGATGCTTGATACGTTTTCTTGTATCGTGAAAGTGACGAGATCACATATATTTGTTGCAAACATGCCTGTAAGGATTTATGTACCTTTGAGAGGACATGGCGCCACCAAAGGGAGTTGGTTATGGCGTTGCCACTATAGAATGTGGCATGATAACGTCACAAAGTGGCTTAGTGTCATCATAGGCCATGGGTTTCGCTGGAGAGCGTAGGAGACCCAAATGTTCAATAAATACTCGTCCAAGGAAGGGAGCGAGTTTGGCACAATATGATCAATTGATCATTGATACTCTATTCCATCTCATGAAAATATATTTGGATTATGGTTATCATTAAGGGACGCCTTAATGCTAAAACCAACTCCTCAGAATATAAAGATCTTTACAAACTACACTAGTGTACATGAGATTATGGAATTTTGAGACTTATCGAACATATCTATGTTGAAACTCCCGAACGTAGTAGCAATTGGCGTACATAGAAAGAAGCAATCCAGATTGAATTATGTTCACTAACAAAAAGAAAGGTTGTTGGGTTGGTGATGCCGACACACCCAAGTGTAAAGTCTATCGAAATGGGTCTTTGTTAGAGAGCGTGATGAGAATAAAGAGATAATAATCGCCTCATGGCGCAAGGCTTCTCATAACGCTCTGGAATCGACTACGATGAGATAAATTCTCTCGTAATGGATGTCATTGCACTCCACTACCTTGTCAGTTTGGTAGTTTCTGAAAAACTTGACATGCAGCTTATAAACGTGGTCATGACATATTTCTATGAGGATCTAGAATAAAAGATAGATATGAATGTCTCAGATAGACTTCATTTACCCAAATCAAGTGGCTCTAGACCACAGAGCGCGTTTGCAATGAGATTCAAACGTTCACCAAGTGACTACTTGTTTGGAAAGGGATATGCCCATGCGTGTTCATTTACAGGACAAGTTCAAGATTTACAAAGGGTTTGAAATCCGAATTTGAGATGAAAGATCTTGAGAAGACACAGTTTTGTCTTGAATAAAGGAGTCACAAATAGTGATGGGAACTTGAGTACCGTAATGATGAGATTCTCCATCATCAGCTTATACTCTAAGATATGTTGCACTTTATGATGATAAAGTGAAATTTATGAGTACTCCCATGATCTGCTATAGTCTTGACCCTTAGAGGGATCCGTTTTCGTCCAAGGGATGATGACGAAGACGTGTGTTAGAGGTTAAAGTGCCTAATCTAAGTGTAAGAGTGTACTTAGCGTAATACACAAGACTTAGCTCCTCATTCTTGTTGAACTTAATAGCTAGATGTAGCTATGTGCCCACGCAATGCCATTGGAATGGTTTAAAGACAACCTTTTAATATCAAAGAGTATGAAAGATATGACTTAATCTATCCCTACAGAGAGGCCATAAAGTGAATGGCGTTGGAAGTAAGGGCACCACAAAGAGAGTGGCGTTGATTTCCCTTCACCCGCTACACCAACAATCGTTGTGATTTGTTGGCAAGTGTTGCTGAAGTTGGATATCTCTCTGATCCACACAAAATTTGTTCCCAAGTTAGTTATGTCTTTACCATGGGAAACACAGTGATATCTTGGAGGTCTACAAAGCAGACCCTAGTCGTTACATCCACGAATCATTCTGAGATTATTGCTCTTCATGAGGCAATTAAGGAGTGTATATGGTCGAGGTCCATCATTGCACATATTCGTGAGACTTGTGGATTGGAATCCACCACTGACTCTTGAAGTCTAGATAGCATACTATTGTCGCTACATCTTCGAACCATGTTGAGATTATTGATCTAACATGAAGTTGTTATGGAGTACATATGGTTGAGATCCATAAATGCACATATCGAAGATCAAGTGGTTTATGAATCACCACTGATGAACCTACATGCATTATGAGGATAATGTTGCTTGCATCAAGGTGATGAAACTAGATTATATGTAGGGCAACAACACCAAATACATATCGCATCAGTTATTCTATAGTCAGCAAACAATAGCAAATCCTCAAGGTTATGGTTGACCAAGTTTGATTTGAGGATAATGTGACAGACTTTCTAAGTCATTGGCCAAATTCCACATCTGAGAAGCATGTGTATAGCATTGGGTTGCTCAGCTTACTCAAGCTACCCTTGATGTTGATATCAGGGGGAGATGCAGACTTCAGGGGGAGTCTGGTATGCACATGAGCGTTTTTGGATGTGAAGGACACGTTGTACTTTTTTTCCTTGACTAAGGTTGTTTTTATCCCACTGAGTTTTTATTACTTAGTAAGGTTTTAATGAGGCAACATAGTTATGTGTCATATCATCGTCTACGACGATCTGTACTCTTTTTATTTGGCGAGACCGATTTTTCTCTTACAAAGATTTTTGGCTCGGCAAGGTTTTTAATGAGGCATCAATGAAGCAAATGAAGAAGCGTCACCACCATACACCGGCACAAGGGGGAGTATTGTAGGATATTTGATGTTCCTAGTTATGGTGGAGAACACAGGATATGGCAGTATAGCTTATCTAGAGATGTAATAGGATTACTTTCCTGTTTGTACCTCTTGTACTCTCCTATATATAGGAGTTGCTTCTTCATTAATAAAGTTACACAATTTATTGTTTCATACTATTCTCTCTACATTTATATTTTCCTAAAACAATAACACTACCACGTACTATCTTAACAACAATGTAGAAGATTCATCATCCTCCAGAAACACACTAGGACAGAGAGAAAGATTGAAGGGTAACATGGATCCAGGGTTCCCTAAACATGCGGATACACAAAGAGAAAGATTGAAAGGTAACATGGATCCAGGGTTTCCTAAACATGCGGATACACCTTACATGGTTAACGACCTTTATTCTTGTGCTATAAAAGCCTTGGAATTTCAACCACAACCTCCCACCCTCCGCCCTCTAAAACTTGAAAATCATTGTCGTCTCTGAGTTTGTTAGCTGTTCCCTACATTTTTCCTCCTCTCTCTTTAAACGTTAGGCGAGTAGTCTCTTCTTGAACACAAGAAGACAAGAAGAGACTCCTCGCGTAACAAAGGAGAGAGAACAGCAAGGGACCGAAAATGGCCAGTTCAGGTGCCGCATCATTGTTCCACGGAGTGGTTGTCAACATAGCTCTCATTCTCGCCGTTGGTTTTCCCGTGGCTCATGCAGTCGACATGGCTCCGGCTCCGGCCCCGGCCCCGGCACCAACAACCACAAGCGACGGTGAGCCACCCTCTTCTTATTTCTTGTACATGAAGAAATGTTTCTAGTTAAGTTTTTACTAGAAGAACATGATCGATTTTTTTTTCTTTCAGTATTTTAACTGTCTGAAGATGTTTGTTATGTAATTGCAGGCACGGCGATAGACCAAGGGATAGCATACATCCTCATGTTGCTGGCGTTGGCTCTCACATATCTGATCCACTGAACAATCCATCAGATCGACCATTCGAGTTTAGCACTGAAGCAACAAGATGCATAGCATGGAGTTCCATTGGGAATTTAGGGAGGGTTTCTAATGTTGTATTGTTGTTTGTAAATCATAGCATCGAGTTCGGATAGCATTTGTTGAATGATGTATGCTGGAGGGAGAATTCATAATAGCACTGAATGGTTCTCCATCCAACATATCTCAGTATATAGTCCTCTCTCGTTGGATCATTTACAACTTCAAAATCCTTTTGAGTTTTGATTGCATTGCTTCATGTTGTTCTTTGTTAGAGCTTTACCTTATGTCGACGGATGATCATGTGTACCTTCATCTTTGTTCGCCGATTTGTCGTTGAATAAAATC
Organism: Geum urbanum; assembly: GCA_946800695.1. Lineage (NCBI taxonomy): Eukaryota > Viridiplantae > Streptophyta > Magnoliopsida > Rosales > Rosaceae > Geum > Geum urbanum. The sequence continues at coordinate 34,508,477 of OX327015.1, forward strand.
TTCCAAGAGAAAAAGTAACCCCAAGGAAAGAAATTCAAGCCTTTACACAATGTTAGAAAAAAAAAATTAAGAAAACCCCTTCTTTACCACGAACGAGCGGTCGGCAAAGCCTTGAAATGTTGAAAAGTTATCACTCAACAGAGAATAAGCAAAACGCCGACAACGGTAAGTTATCATTGGAATGATTAAATTCATGTTAACGATGTCACCTTCGGACATAATTTACCAACTGAGATCAAGTCCCAGAAAAAAATAAAGTTGCCCAAGGATTCCAAGGAAATAGATCTAATCGAACAACACTACGCTCAGCACTGATCACCATGAAAACAGCTAAAACTGTGGGAAAATGTTCAGTAAGCAGGCCTAGAAAAGATGAAAAATTGTATCTGCAAGCTACTTATCTACAAAATTTTGTAGGTCTTCCTTCTCGGATGAGTTCCTTATGTCGAGTCACCATCCAGTACGTCAAATGACACCTTCCAAGGATCATAATTATGAAGAAAAATGGTATCCCCTCGTCTTTTATGAGGTTGCATATCAATGATGTAAGGCATATTTTACAACTTCATAAAAGGAAACAACAATCCCAACTGAAGGGCCAGCACGACCAACACGAGGACCAACTCCTGTAAACAGTCCCTTAAGTCCTCCACCCCTGAAACAAGTAAATAGTAAAGCAAGAGTCATGATCAGGAAAGTTCTAAATGGCAATAATCGACAAAACTAGTTTAAGATTATAAAGCTATACCTCCAAACCTCCATTAGTGTTTGCCTTGTTGTCATTTTCGTTCGCCTGACTGGATCATTCTGATTATTTGTTTTCCACAGAAAGAAAAAGATCAGCACCGCATCAATATTTTCAAATAAGTGAGCTTAGACTTACCAACCAATAACTTCTAGTACAAATGTATACATTCTGATCCACGGGGGTAAAATGGATCACAACAAAAAGAAAATACCTCAATTTGTCTTCGGGTCTTTGCAACATCCAACGGACATGTAGCTGCAGCAGCAATGCTCCCTGCAACAAAACCAGCAGCAAAATTTGCCCCAAAAATACTGACTGCATTTGCTTCATCACCCACTACACTAAGAAGTCTTCTCATAATCTGTCCAGAACAGAAATAAAAGTTGGAAACAAGTGGCATCATGCAGACAAATCAATCCAAAAAGTGAATCCATACTGGTTCAAGAGTCGACCAACAGATTGCAGAGTAGGGAACATCACGAGCAAGTTGTGCTCCCATACCAGTCCACAGGACACGGTAGCCTGTTACTGTTAGAACAAGAAATAAATCAGAATTCTCTATCAATATATCACCAATCAGAAATCACTTTAAGGAAAGGTGTAACAAGGTGCCATCCATCCAGGGGTAAACAAATATCATGCCAAGCTAAAACGATAATCTGAGAAAACTTACAGTTGCTTGGACCACTATTACTTGTGCTCTTGACATGAGAGACTACATCCACTAGAGTCTTCAATACACCAGGAGGCTTTGCACCATTTTGTATCACTAATGCCTGATAACAAGTAACAAATAGAGTGAATTATATCTACTGCCCTTAACATATTCTAACATATAGAAAGGGGGAAACGGCTTCGAATAAAGTCTAAGCCTCTGAACTACCTGCATGCCAAAGACCCAGCTAATGACCGTGCCAAAGACCCAGCAACCAGAGGAACATAAACACTTGTGCTGGGAGCACTGACAGCGGTGAATTCTTCTAACCAGTTGCGAAAGATATCATAGCATGGAAGATAGATCCCCACCTGATAAACATATATGTTAGTAACATAAATGAAATATCAATGGAAAACCAACGTGGAAATTGAACTAAGATCCTACCGTTGGAATAGCTAGGGCCAATCCTGCATTTGTGCCTCTCCATAATCTTGCAAAACCTTCCTGCAAAATCACAATCCTTGATCAAAATGTTACATGAGTAAAGACAAGATGAAGCGGCATTTAAACAACAGTACTAGAGAGCAGAACGGAAAAATTATAAAATATCTCTGTCCACCTATTTTCACCGTCAAATCATCCTACTGTTCACCTAGACTAAGCACTATGAACTTCTTTCATTAAGAACTCTCAGCCAACAGAGAAGTATAACCAGGAAACAAATAACAATTTTATATGATCATTGGCACTATATATACACTTAAAATGACGCATGTTAACCAACCTGTCGAATGATCTTGTGGAATACGTCTAGTGTGCCTTTGTACTGAAAACAATCTGGTGGGCATATTGATACAGTACCATGAATCCCAGCACGCATGCATGATGGTGAACACCTTAAGTCCGCAAGGAGCTGAGCACAGAGACAGTAAAACAATACTAACAACAAGAAAATTACAGCACATACATGACATATATTCAGAAGCCTGTATCATTTAAAAGTGTCCACTAGCCAAGCCATTACATCGCAAAAAGCATCTTATTCATATAATAAAACGAAGTTTCCCTTCCCTTAAAATTAGATTACTCAACATGTTAGGACAGGGTAACATTTAGAAAGGGATTATAACATCTCTAAGCTCATACTGTAGTTCCACAAGTACATGTATTGAAACAAATAAGATGTTGCTCTTGCTCATTTCTTTGACTACCCTAATCAAAACTAGAAAACTGCTTAAACCCTTCCGTACAATATCCATCAACAATAGGCCTCACGTAATCTATCACTGTATACACAATACAGAAACTAAGTGAACACCTCAAGTTTTGTATTCATACCGTGGTAGGCCCGAAGAACGCCATCCGACTTGTGATATTACTCAGTGGATGCGAGTACGGAACACCGGCTGCCTGAGCTTGCAACCTTGTCTGTCAATCCATATAGCAAACAGAAAACAATGTTCAAAGCAAAGCTAAGATTTCATAATCAACCTTACATACATAACTAGCCGAATTAGTTGCATCAAAGTTTGAATAATGTCCACAATATTAATACATAATCTAAACTCTAACTATCTCTCATTCTTGCTCAGAAATGAAACCTAGAGACAACCAAAACAAAATGTACACACACCTTAGCGACGTCGAGCGGATTCACGATAATCGCGGAGAGAAAGGCGGCGCCGGCGGCGGAGAAAGCTCGCTCCATAACACCTAGATGCCAATCCGGCGCGCCACTCGTGCTCAAGCCTTTGTCCGCCGACCGTGGAGGCCTGAATCCGGCGTCTCCTCTGTCCAAAACCGTCAGCTCCGGCATGATAGACAAATCTCCACCGTCAATTTCAACTCGCTGCTCCTCAATGGAAGTAACCCAGGGATTTTGTGACCTCTCCAGCTCCACCATCGCGGGTTTCCGATCACAGCCAATTATTTACGGAAAATAAATTTTAATAAAGTTGGAAGGAAATGTTTGTGGCACTTTTGGTAGAGATAATAGAGGGTTACTTACCCGAAACCGAGCGACCAGAGAAGAAAAAGGAGAAGGAGAATCAGCTCTCTCTCTCTCTCTCTCTCTCTCTCTCTCTCTCTCTCTCTCTCTCTCTCTCTCTCTCTCTCGGCTTCGTGAGGGCCACGTTTGTTGGTGCTACTCAGAGAGAAGGACTCGCAGTCTCTCTCAGTCTCTCTCAGTAAAACCTACGGAAATTTATAATTTTCCTTTTTCTATTTTTTTTAATTAATTTTGAGAGGTCAAGGCTTTTAATTCTGGTTCCTCAGAAGCAAAAGGCCTAAAGGTTGAAACCTTCATAGGTCCAGCTTCTGGGGATTCCTAGGTGGCTATACTGCCTTGACATGTTCACCGACATGTGGCATAATTTTAGATTTTAACTATGTGAGGAGCTGTTCTTCCCCACAATCGCCTTGCCAGGTGGAATATAGGGAGAGCCACTTCCTGAGCTTTGGATGGGTGGGTGGGGGCATTTGGGAGTTTTTTTTAAGGGAAAAGAGGGGCATTTTAGGTAGAAACGGAGGCTTCTGATTGGCTGGCCTGACCATTATAAATGTCAGGCAGCCCTATTCAAGTGATGCTCCTATGTGAGACACCTGGCCATTTAAAAGGTGGAAATGAGGATTGCTCCTAGTTATAGACTATGGTTAGAGCATATGCAGCGTTGAGGGACGGCGAGAAAGTTTTCCGGCGGGGCTCGCTGTTTGAGGACGTTCTCCGGCAAAACGGCGTGCAGCGGGGAGGGAAGGAAGACGCGACCGATCGTTGACCTCGACGGCGTCCTTCGTTGAGGAAGAAGGAGGGAATGTTCGCCTGGCGGGCCCCACGCACGTGGGTGACGCAATTTTTTTTCTACCAGGCGCGTGTGTTACACTGGCCGGTGAAAAAGTAAAAAAAAATTACAAACGAATGGAAGGCGACACGTGGCAGCTCCTGGGCCACGGACAGATCAACGGCTAAGTTGATCTGGGCGTCTATTTCAAACAGATCTAAGCAATCCGACGGCTGGGAAAAATTGATCATTTGTAATATTTTAAATAAATTATTTACTCTGAAACTTAAAAAAATCATGATAAATAGCTCAGACTTCCGAAAAATTCAATAAAAATACAGACGAGTTCACATTAATGTCCTCTATAACTTTCGTGAGGCCCCCGTATGCTACCGGCATACAAAATTGATTCAAAACATATTAACGCGCGTCTAAATTGGACTTCCTATTACCCAAAAATTGGTTGAAAATATTACCCGAAAATAAAAAATTAAAATTTTAAATAATAATGAATAGTAATAGGAAGTCTTATTTTTGGCACTCCTGCATGAAAAACAGGAATAGGACTTCCTATTAAAGAGAAATTCCTCAAATGAGTGAGGCATTCCTCAAAATAGGAATTCCTCTCAATTTTACCGTTGCATATGCTCTTATGCAACACTTTTGTAAATGAGAAGAGTGAGTCTAACAGAGTTGTTAAAATTCACTATAGAACATAACAATAAGAGTATGTTTAATGGGGTTTTTTATTGGAGTTCCTTAGATAAAAAATAGAGAAAAGTCAAATTTTAGTATCTCATTCACACTCCTTAGGAGCTCCTAAAATATGGGATCCTTAGGAGCTCCTAAATCTAAGAAGAGAGAAAGAGACTCCTAAGATTTTTGAAGCATTAATGGAAGTAGTTTGTCAATGATTAAAATGATGATTATATAATTTATTACATTTTCTATTATTTGTATTTTGGTCAAAAATACATTAGTTTTAAATCAAATAATTTTCAAAACAAAAATATTTAATATAAAATTATAAATCAACAATTTTCAAATCAAAATATTATACATTTGTAGTTTTCATATTAAACAAGGATATAGTCATGTGCCAATCTATTCGGTTTTTTTGGCCCTCGTCTTATTAGAAACGGAAAAAAAATATGTGACTCCTTATTTTTCTTGTATATATAGTTACTAACTATTAGTTAGAGCATAATTTTTTTCTCTCTAAAAATTTGACTTTTAACTATTTTTTCAACAAATTAGTTAAAAAAATAGAGAACATCATTGGCAAGAAAAAAATTAGTTTTCGCCATTTAACAAATATGTCAAAACTATGTGGATAACCTACCGACCTACGTGGTTGACTTTCCAAAACTAAACTGTCAAATTTAACAGTTCCTCGTAGAGATGTCAAATTTCTTCACAACTCGTTTTCATTCTTCTCTAGTCTGAGTGGTCTTTATGTTCTTCATCAATGAACACAGAAAACAGACACCCTAGTTGCATCTAGTTTATTGGGTTTGTGAATTTGCACCACTATCCCAATACCTTTAAGGAAGAAGAGGTCGAATTCAACTCCTCTTAGTCTCTCACTGATTCGATATACTCGATCTGCTCTCTTCACTTGTTTCCCAAGTTGAACAGCTTGCTTTCTCTCATTCCCAATCCTCGGTATGTCAATTTGATGTTATGCTTTTGCAGTAAATTGTCGGTATTTGTTTAGATTTGCTACTAACCCAGTTTTTATTCAGAGTATTAATTGGATGGTGACGAAAAGATATGGTGTTGGGTGGGTTTTCAGATTAAGCTTACTCTCATTCTGCTTAAATGGAGAAGATGAAATCATAGATGCCAACGGAAAAAGCAAGAAAATTTGACATCTCCACTAGAGATGAAATTAATTAGCCAAAATGACCGACTGCCCAGTCAGCTTTCAAATTCAATTTTTACCAATTCAGTTTGACATCTCTTTTAGACTTGCTCTTAGATCCTTCACATGTGGTTTTGCAATGCATGTGCAAGTATTTTCTTTGAATAGTTTGACCGCTATGTCAAAAAGGTTTATGTATAACTCAGGATGATCATATAATTTAGAAAGAAATTTTCATCTGATCGTAAAGTTTATACTTAATTATTACTATTTGATGTGCATCAAGTACTAAAACAAGTCTAGGTATTATATTTTGAGTCGTTTTGTTTTTCATGCCATGCATGACATATACATCTAAAAGTGAATCAAACTTCATTTGTAACACATGTCATAGTACATTTAGGGCACTCTAACTTCTTGGTCTCACTCCTGGCCTCACTCTGTCTACCATGCTATCCATTTTGATCTCTTAGGTGTCGGTTGTATTAGGGTGGTTGTTTATAAGGTTTATGTCTTTATTCTGTCAATCGACATGCATTGATCATTAATCAATAGCTTAGCGAGTGGAGAACGACCGTTCAGCCATAGCTTTCTGCAAGCATCACCTTGCATTAATGTATATATGTAAAACTATATATCCATCAATTTTGTCCACCAATTATGAACCTTTAAATTTCTCCTTGTCAACAGAGGAATGATCGATTAGGTTAATTTGAGACAAACTAGCTAGCTGTGAGCTGATATATAATATTTGAAGGAGATTAAGGCTAGCTTTCTAGTCATGCAAGCACAAGGTATATATGTAGCATATCCTTGATGCATACTTTGTGTTTTTCTTGTAGTTCCGCCCAAGCTTAGGTTTAAACGTCCCCTGTTGTATCGGGCATGAGGTCATACTCATCGTCCTAGAATATATATAGTAAGAAGATTATTGAAATATATCACAAATTTGGGTAGAGGCTAAGGCAGCAAGCAGAGCAAGATGGCCATAGCCGTGCTTAATGCTTTGGATACAGCTAAAACACAATGGTACCACATGACAGCCATAGTCATAGCCGGAATGGGGTTCTTCACCGACGCCTACGACCTCTTCTGCATCACCACTGTCTCCAAACTCCTTGGCCGCCTCTATTACTATGACCCTAGTACACACAAACCCGGAAAGCTACCACAAAATGTCAACAACATGGTCACCGGAGTAGCCTTAGTGGGAACCCTCTCGGGCCAACTCTTCTTCGGCTATCTAGGGGATAAGCTCGGACGCAAGAAAGTGTACGGCATCACTCTCATCATGATGGTGGTTTGCGCCATTTGCTCCGGCTTGTCTTTCGGCTCCTCGGCTCATGCCGTGATGTCAACTCTTTGCTTCTTTAGGTTTTGGCTAGGGTTCGGTATTGGCGGAGACTATCCCCTCTCCGCCACTATCATGTCCGAGTATGCCAACAAAAAAACTCGTGGCGCTTTTATTGCGGCGGTGTTTGCCATGCAAGGAGTAGGAATCATCTTTGCCGGGTTGGTGTCTATGTCACTCTCGGCTATCTTTCTTCACTTCTACGATGCACCGGGATTCAATCAAAACCCTGGTGAATACTCCGATGTGTTCTCCACACAACCGGAGGCAGACTACCTGTGGAGGATTGTCCTCATGATTGGAGCGTTGCCGGCAATGATGACATTCTACTGGCGGATGAAAATGCCCGAAACGGCTCGCTACACGGCCCTAATCGAAGGAAATGCCAAGCAAGCAGCGACCGACATGGGCAGTGTTTTGGAGATCGAGATTCAAGCCGAACAAGAAAAGGTGGCGCAATTCAAAGCTTCAAACGAGTACACTTTACTCTCCGGCGAGTTCTTCCGGCGGCACGGGAAGCATCTCATTGGAACAACGACGACTTGGTTCTTGTTAGACATTGCATTCTACAGCCAAAACCTGACTCAGAAAGATATCTTCCCTCTTATGCATCTCACTGACACACCTGACCACATTAATGCCCTAATGGAAGTCTACCAGATTTCTAAGGCCATGTTTATAGTTGCCATGTTCGGGACCTTCCCGGGTTACTGGTTCACCGTCTTCTTCATCGAGAAGCTCGGCCGGTTCAAGATCCAACTCGTCGGATTCTTCATGATGTCAGTCTTCATGTTCATCATAGCCATCAAGTATGTTGAGCTCAAAGGCCACAGATACCTGTTTGCAACTCTATACGGCTTGACATTCTTCTTCGCCAACTTTGGCCCGAACAGCACCACGTTTGTACTTCCGGCTGAGCTGTTCCCCACGCGGGTGAGGTCCACGTGTCACGCGCTGAGTGCGGCGTCCGGGAAGGCGGGTGCCATGGTTGGCGCATTTGGCGTGCAAACCTATACGTTGGATGGTAACAGCCACAAAATTAAGAAGGCTATGTTGTTCTTGGCATTTACAAACCTGCTAGGGTTTTGTTTCACGTTTTTGGTCACCGAGACCAAAGGACGGTCTCTGGAGGAGATCTCCGGCGAAGATGGTGGCAATGGCGAGGAAAATGGAAAACAGATTACCGGGACATCAGTGACCGACTAAGTAGCAATTTTAGTAGGTAATCAAATAAAATAGCAACATCTTATCGCTATATATATAATGCATAAGTCTAGCAATCTAATAAATAAGAGCTAGCAATGATGTTTCAGATGAAATGCATGGATCGAAGGCAAGTAATTTACCCCTTAGTTCTTGTTTTTATTTTAAGACGCACCACGCCACAAGATGTATATACGTATGATGTATCTGCTTGGACATTGTTCGATGCAAAAATATCTCCCGCGAAGAGATCCTTCCGCGAAACAGTCTCTTTTATTAGATTCAGATAGTTTGACCACAGGTACCGGTTTATCCTGTATGTGCTTCGTGTGCTGACGTGCCACCGTTCTTCAACGGAATATAGAATGTAAAGCCGCCTGACTTTTTGATAAGCGATTAAGACAATGAGAGCATCAACCCTATCTGAATAGGTCATTCTCGCCTAGTAACCTAAGACTTTCGATATGTGTCTCTAGCAGAGCCTTCGAAATTGATACCTCACACTCCCTTATAAGTGCAAAGCAGAGCAATATCTCTGACGGTGTGTTGAGAACACTGCTTCCTTTAGATATCTAAACTCTTACTCGATAGGTGACAAACCCTTCAACCGTCCAGTCGCAATTGCTTCCTTCTGATCGCAATACTCTCACTCGATAAGTGACAAACACTTTGATCTGTTGGTTGCAAAGAAGATAGAATCTCTTGACGAGATGTCTGTCTAGGTGTACTTGCGTATAGCAAATGTATGTGTTTGATCGGGGACCTTTTCCACAAAACTCTTACTTTCCTTATATAATGCTCAGCAGTTGTCTTTGAATTACTTTGAACTTCTTCTGTTCTTGCTCTTTCAATCTCAATATAACTCTGACACCAGTATACGGGTTATCAATCCTTATAGAATCTCAATGCTATCACAACTCTTCTATCAAAGAAACATTTCTGAAACAGAAAAGGTATGATAGACATCCAAGCCGCATGGAATCAGCTAATTAATGAATCATAGTTTTAACTGAACTCTATTTATCATACTTGGCCGCTCGCCAAGCTCTTTATAACACATGGGCCGCTCACCAAGACTTCAGCCATTCAAGCCTAATATAAAATATTTATTTCAGACCCAAACATTGCCCCTCAAGTCTTGAACTTGAATTACCTGAACAAGCGAAAAGACTTGAATATTACCCGACTGACGCGCTGTTAAACCAAACGGTAACATAACACCCAAGTGCTATGTTACACAACTCCTCCAAAAAGTTGCATCATTCGGCTGACGTAATATAAAAGCACTAGTCCACATCAACAAAATCTCATTCCCTAACGAGACCTTCTCACTTGCCTTCATCCTGCACTCTTAACCTCCTTAGTCAAAAGCTAAGACCTTTCATTCTCGCCGCCATCCATTTTTTCCAATCTAGAAAATGCCTCCTCGCAAAGACATCTCCATTCCTCATGAAAACCATGACGTCAAGAAATTCTCAAGACACCTCAAGGCTGTCGCCAAACGACAGAACCCGGAGGCAATTATCACCCTTTCTGTAGACCCAATTGAAGGTACTGGCCTTCTTGGTCCCTTTCTGGATGTTTCAATCAATCCAGAGCTATTTAATATCCTTTGCCATCCCATCTGTAAATCATCCTTAATAGTCCAAGGGAACCCCAGGGCAGACCCAAAGGAATGGACTAACAAAGACATCCTTTGTCTCATTGGGAGATGGCCACACCCAAACGTAGAAGATCTCGCCTGGTACCGGCAACGTCGCGAACAAGATCTCAACCGGTGGGAAGCAGTTGGAATCACTCAACTCATCGATTTATGCTTTTCGCTCCCAGTTGGTGGTAACAGAGCACCGTTCGCCACAGCCATGTGCTTTTGGGATTGCACCGCCAACTGTTTCCGTCTCCCTTGTGGTGATATGAGCATAACAATGCTTGACTTGTATACCATATTTGGAGTCCCTGCATTTGCAAACCCCTGGTCGCTCAACCAACACCACGGGACACCAGTTCAAGCCTCCCTCAATCGTCCTTCCTCCTACTCTTCCTGGGTGAAACATTTTGCACAGGAGGAGAAAGACACAGACCAAGGAGGAATAGCCTTTCTGGAATACTGGTTATCAAAGTACATCTTCTGTCCTTCTTCTGCAAAGGTCAACAGATGCTGGACCAACCTTGCCGAACGCTTTTTCAACGGTGAACAACTGAGCTTGGTTGAATCCGTTCTCGCCTACATTTACTATGGCTTGAGGCGAGTCACACTTTCAAAGCTTAACCTTAATCAACCAGGACCGCTCTGGATGGTGGAGCTCTCGTTGCGAATGTACTTCCCCTTTTTCTGTCCCACAGCACCTCCTACCTTTGAAGATCAAAAGTTGCTGGGCCAATCGCTGGTTTCTACATCAACTAAGACTAGACCATGGTCCTATATCAATTGCTTCAACCACCTCTGCTTGCATAAAGACTTTCCAATCGTAGCAGTTGAAGTGATCCTGAATCGTCGCCATCCTAGCCTCCTTGCGAGTGGATTTATACTTTCGCCAAAGCAAGACGCTCTTGCGAGGAACTTCTTTCTTCAGTGCAACACTTGCAAGGGTCTGCCAGTCCCAGATTCAGTGAGCCCCGGGTATGAGCTTTATGCCCCAAACCACTTCTCAAGACAATTTGGGCTCACTCAGGATGCTCCCATGCCCCTCGCCTGTTCTGTGAACAAATATACTTTCTAGCGAGGAATAAGTCATCCCCTTGCAGCAGAACTGCAAGATGAACACTTTGGCTTTCCAACAGTAATACTTCCTAACATAACAAAGCCACTAGTGATTTCTCATTCGGTCACCGAGTCGTACCGAGTATGGCGCTCCCAGCTTTGGGAAGATATACGACACAGGGGACCGCTCGCATGGTTTGCCACTATCTTCTATGATTTTGACAAAAGATTTTCAAATGAAGAAAACTTGGCTATTATCAGTAAGTCTTACAGGAACGTAAGCACCACTCCCTGGCCACATGTATGCTTCTTTATCCAAAAATGCCACATGTATTAGCAATTCCTCATGCTGGAACTGATTAATCTTTCTTCTTAAAAACAGCACACCCCTGAACCAGACGTGACCATGGCCTTACAATCCTTTAAGAAGAAAAGGTCCAATCCTGCTGGGCAATCCGTAAGTGTTTGCATTTATTTACCCAGAAAAATTGCCTGATTTTGTCACTGAACCGTAACTAACCCAAACTCTTTGACAGTCTCAAAAACGCAGGAAGATCCACTTGAAACCCAAAGAGCCTCCAAGCGGAGTTTGGTTAGCCACCGAGATCACAAGCAATGATAAACAAGCAAAGCTTCAAGCTCAAGTCTTCCATGCCTCATTTGATCAGAGGAGTGACAAAGCCTTTGGGGCAACACTACCGGATTATTAACCATTGCCGGCGACTTTTAAGTCGCCGGCAATGTTTTTGGACATTACCGGCGATTTTTGCCGGAAAAATCGCCGGTAATGTCTTTTTTTTTTTACATTACCGACGACAAAAAATCGCCGGTAATGTCCGTCGCCGGCAATGTCTCGATGGTAATGTAAAAAAAAAAAAAAAGACATTGCCGGCGACATAAATTTATGTCGCCGGTAATGTAAAAAAAAAAAAAGACATTACCGGCGACATAAATGAAGTCGCCGGTAATGTTTTTTTTTTTTTACATTACCATCGAGGCATTGCCGGCGAGGGACATTACCGGCGACAAAAATCGCCGGTAATGTAAAAAAAAAAAAAAAGACATTACCGGCGATTTTTCCGGCAAAAATCGCCGGTAATGTCCAAAAACATTGCCGGCGACTTACAAGTCGCCGGCAATGAGTCAATTTCCAGTAGTGCAAGTGCCTGTTCAGCACTGGTTTTCACCATTGCACACTGGCTATGCGCAAATCCAAACAGCATGCCCACGCTCTCCGAATTTGATGACCTCTTGATTCAAGGTTCCAAGGAGTGGCAAGAACTATGCAAGGATGATGCCCTTGCAAGCACTTACCCAGATCGACATTTTGATCTAGAGGTTATTTCGAATGCTGGCATCAGACTACTGAAGTTCTCATCTGATGACTCCTTCATTTGGTATTTCAACCCAGAGAGGTTTACAGCCCTGGATGGCTTTCCATCTTTTGATATGTCATGGGAGTAAATCAACAAAAGCCACAAGCCTCAGGTATACATAGTGAGTTGGAATGACCACTTCTTCGTCCTCAAAGTTGAAGACGAAGCCTATTATATAATAGACTCACTGGGAGAGAGCCTCTCTGAAGGATGCTGTAAAGCCTACATTCTGAAGTTTGATGTTTCTAGCATTATATATGGAAGTGAAGATCATGATATAGGTCATGAAGTCATCAACAGCGGTAAAGAATGCTGCAAAGATTTCATAGCCCAATTTCTGGTTGGAATCAACCGAGCAGAACTTGAGGAAGAAGAAAAGAGAAAGCTTGTTGATATTTCCATTCTATTCCGGCGTTTGCATATTGAATTCCAATCTTGCTTCATTCCTTCCTCCTCTGGCGAGGGCACAAGTGCTCAAAATGACCAAGTCATTTTAGAGCAAGAGCAACAAATTTCCTCCTTGCTAGAGCCTTTAGTCGCCAAACCACAGCTATTGGTTGAGGTCAATCCAAAACACGAGGACCCAACTCCTTCCTCGCCAGAGCTTCATGTTCAAGCAACTGAAGGAACACAGTCATTGTTTCCCGTACAAGTAAGAATTTCTTTACTTACTTCATTCTGGATTATCAATTCTAATCGATCCTGACAACTTGCATTATTATTTTAGTCCAAAAGCGTTCCTGTGGACACATACACCCATGAGATAATTCCCAAAAGTCCAAAGGAACAACTGAGCTTGCCAGGCCAAACTTCTAAACCTTCTGAAACGGCCACCAAGGATCAGCCTAGCAGTTCTCCTGGTGATAATGATGAAGACCCCGAATTCATAATTGAAGAAGTTATTGCACCATCTTCATCACAAGGAGCTCCTTCTCAGTCACTCAGAACACAAGAAACAACAATAAAGTTGCAAGAGCTTTTTAAGCAAACTGAGTACACTGAGCTCTCCTTCTGCCACTGATGTCACTCTTCAGGACATCCTTTCTGGGGAACTGGATTCTCCTCAAGACATCCAAGCTGCTGCAACCAAGTCAAGAACCTGAAGGCTACTGCCCCAGCAGACTTTATCCATTGCCTTAGCGACCTTAAGGAGAAACTTTTCCAACTCTTGAGCCAAAGTGAAGCCCACCAAAGTCTAAAACTCGAGGCCGAGCGTAAAAAAGAAGCAATAGAGACATTGGAGTGCCAGACTCGAAGAGAGAAAGAACGAATCCAGGCCGTTCTGAGAGACACATCTACCCAGCAAGAAGCCTTGGCAACCAAAAGGGCTAGAATAGCTATTCTTAAAGCCGAACTGGCTACCCTCGAAGCTGAAGTAGATGGCTTGCAAGTTGATGCCCTCAAACATCAAGACATTGCATGCCAGATTATGATAGAAGGTGATAGCCAAGCTCAACTCATGCAGGAGGCACGAGAAGAAGCCACAAATGCCCAACAAGCAATCCATCAATCCTGGGTGGCCCTGGAAATCGCCAAAGCATCAGTGAAGAAATATTCCCTCCTAATGTAATTTTGGGCGTCAGAGTTCAAGCCTCATTTTATTTATTTCCAAGACTCCTTAAGTATTTATTTGTTCTATCCAAATTTTGGAAACAAAGTGCGAATTGGGCCAATAACAAGTATGGGCCTCAAAATTAGTGTGACGACCCGAACCAGAATCAGTTGCGTATTCGGCACGATTCTCGAGATTTGGTCATAGTCGCAGTTTTACGATATTGTGTGGTTCGTTGACTTTATTAGCGACTATGTTTTTGGTCAAGAATTTGAGTTGAGTGTCTTCACGGAAATTGTAGAGTACGTGATTTCGAGCTCGTGGGCGATTCCGGAAGATTTTTTCGATAACCGAGGAATATTTTATGATTATTTGAAGTTTCGGTTTCCGACGAGTTTATCCGATTGTTTCGTGTTTATCCGAATCATTTTATATATTCATTTTGGACCGTCGATCGACCCGAGGCACGAGTAGAAATATCGAAATAGTCGAGAATTAGTCGTAAAAACACTGTTGAAGTTTGACCGGACCGTTGACTTTCCAAAAATGGAAATCTGACCGTTAACCCGAAGTGGAAACTTTCCGTTTTGGTCTTCACCGTCCGACGACCTATTTTCCTGCCACCTTTGACTTCGGCAAGGGTAAGGTTTTCTTCCCCTCTTGATTTCGAGTGGTTTAGTGTTTGGATTGGTAAAAATTGATAGTGTTTTCATCGAGTTCGAATCGGGCCGAGGGGTTGGATTTCGCCGGTGACGGTGGGTATGATTCCGGTGAGTTTTGGAGGTGGGTTTGTTGGGGGTTTTACTCCCCACATCTCAGTGGTGCTTCCTGGTTAATTGGTTTGGGATGAGGTGGTGTTTGGAGGTGAACCCGATTAGGTTTCCGGTGTGAATTTCGATTTGGGGTTTCGATGAAATTGATGATGTTTAGTTTTGAATTGATATAAGTTGTAGTTATGAAAGTGACTCGGTTTGAGATGGGCTTTAATTCTGGAGCTTCCTCGCCGGAAAATGTCACCGTTGACGGCGCGTCGCCGCCGCCGGCGTCGGTCAACGGCGGCGCTCCGGCGAGGAGTTGACTTTTTGGATTTTGATGAAATTAGTGTCATTTTTCTCGAAATCGCGCACTGATTATCGTCCAGAGGTTTTCGGGTTGATTTGGTTAGCCGATTTTTAGTCGAGGTTTCGAGTGGGGATTTCGGAAATTCCGTTATTCATTTTGTACTGCATTGCATATTTCCGGGAACGGTTGGTTTCCGTGATTCAGTACAGGGTTGTGGACTTTGATTTTGATCCGTTATGTTTATGTATATTCAGGAGATCGAGATCGGGATCGTGATCGTGCTTCAGGCGAGGGAACTTCCGCCGGACCACGAGATTAACGCGAGTTCGCGCTAGCTGATCAGTGAGTGGACAAGTTTCTATTTTCACTGTTGATTTGCGAGTTCGTGGATTCTATGATTTCCGTATTTAAATTATACGATGTTGTGATATATGTTGTTTTCGGAGGTATTGTTATATGTTTATCTGTGATGGCATTTATTACATCGATGTACCAGAGTTGAGAGATTCCTCTGGGTGGGGTTGAGTGGTCCCTTGAGTGCCGCCAGGGTTAAGTGGTCCCCTGGCCTATCACTGTCAGGTTTGAGCGATTCACCTGACGTCGGGCTTGAGAGGTCGCCCGACAACCTCCGTATATATATGTGTGTGTTGTTTTCCGAACTCGCACTGTTTTACATTGAGTATGTATATAAACTGGTGAAAGGCATATATTTATTTTCGTCCACTCACTCTAATGTTTTTATTTGTCTTTCCTCTGGGCTTTTCAGTTTCCGTGCCCAGTTTGCAGTTCGGATTCTGCTGTTTCACGTCGCGGTTTGGAGGCTAGTGATCTGAGCTACCTGTGTTTTCCAGTAGGTTCTTGTTTCGCCTACTGATGTGTATATTGTATATATTATACACTAGAGGTCGCTCTGATACATTCTGATACATGTTTATACGGATTTTCTCGGATATACATATATACATAGTACAGTATGTTTACTGTTATTGATTATATTGATGTTGAGAAATCTGGATGGGATTGGTGCCCACGGTTTGGTTTTTGTGGCATAGGATGAAGTGTTATTTTCAGGGAGCAGGTTTATGCAATTCCACGCTAGTAACGAAACTCTGCCGAAATTTTGAAAAGTTTTTGTTGGTTCGTATTTTCAGAAGGGGTTCGATTCCGATTTAGGTAACTGAATCGGGGTTGGGTCCTTTCAATTAGGTCTTTTCCAAACTTTTTCTGATGAAGCTAGCCTCATTTATAGGCTGTAACCGCTCGCTTACTTTGCTCGTCCAACAATAAATGGAATTTAATTGCATGCTTGAAATCCGTATCGCGTCAAACAATCAAATCTTATCAATACGTTTTACCTGCCCCAGAAATCTTTCATTTATCATGCTCTCCTTCGTGGGTAAATAAACCGTATCGTTGCCCAATTCCCATTAGACGCGTGTCCTTCATTAGCGGGTGCAATTACTCTCGCGAAGCCTTACCGTTGTGATTCCTTTCTATAAAAGGTTTCCTTTTCCTTGTCTTGTGAACCAACTTCTTTACGAGAATGAACTCCCCTCTTGTTCATTTGTTCTGGTCATCCTACCTAAAGAAACCTCCAGATAAAATCTTCCATGTCGTGTTCCTTAGATAGCAATATCCACGTCCAAACCTGAACTAGATAGCAATATCTACGTCCAGGAGTTGCCTTGGCTATCCCAATTTGTGTCAGCATAAGAAGGGAAAGTTATAATCCCGAGGTTGAAAACTCCTCGTCTTCCTCCGGTGCATCCGCACAGTATCCATATGCATGGAGGCTGTAGGCCCTATGCATATGGCTACAAAAATGAGGAAAGATAGGGGCCTCGTCCCGGGGAAAAAGGCAACAAATGCCAAGTCTAGTGTGAAGGGTCTTCTGATCTGATGTACTAGCTTCCTTGGCATTTCAAATCCTCTCCATCTCATCGCTGAGGTCGATCTCTCTTTTCCAGGTGTGCATATCTGATACATCAACCCCAGGGGATGACTATCAACTATGAGGATTTGGAAAAACAAATTGTATTTATCCTTATGTTCTGTTGCTGATTTGTAGTTTGTTTCTCATATGGTATCAGAGCTTGAGGCCGCAAAGCCTTTGTATTTTTCTAAATGATTAATGTAATATTTTGTTTGAAGCAAAGAGTTCCTTTTGCAAATTTATATTGATAAACTCAGATGTAGTTTGTACATAATTTTGGCCACAGTAATTGGCTAACATGAACTCTTTTGACTTAGAAGAAATACAAATTTTAAATTTGGCCTCTAATATAAGCCCTAACTAAAGATTTAGCCTCAAGTATAGGCTATTATGATGTACATAGTCTCTGTGTGTTGCCCCTGGAGTTTACTCATGCGAGTTAAAAGGACAAGCATAAATAAACTGGACTAAGCCACAGTTGGAGGATCTTCATACTCCCAGACTGGTTGTATGAACTTCTTAAGGAATCGACCATTTATAGGATTAGCGTGTATTGTACCATCTCGATCTCGTAATCGAACTGCTCCTTTACCCAAAAGTCGATCGACAAGGTATAGTCCTTTCCACTTTTCTGACCATTTTCCTCGTCCTTCAGTCTTCTCGCCAACAGGGAAAATGACTCGCCAGACCAGTTCTCCTTCTGCAAAATTCATGCCCCTAGTACATCGGTCATAGGCACGAGCCACCTTTTGTTTTTCAGCACATAGACTATCATAAACGTGTATTCTCTTTTCATCCAAGTCTTCATGCTCTTGCCACATGGCTTGTACATAATCTTCACCGATCAGGCTATGTTGTTCCATCACTCGTAAAGATTGAACGTTGATTTCTAAAGGCAAGACTGCATCATGGCCGAACATTAATGCATAAGAAGTTGTACCTGTGGGTGTCCTCTTACTTGTTCTATAAACCCACAGGGTGTTAAATAATTCTTCATGCCATAGTCTGGCATTGCTCGCAAACATCCGTTTAAGGATATGGATAATGATTTTATTGCTTGCTTCAGCTTGACCATTGGATTGGGCATTTTATGGAGAAAAGTGTAGAAAATGTATTCCGAAATCCTTCATAAACTCATCTACTTCTCCAGACATGAATGCAGCCCCACGGTCTGAAACAAAATTCTCAGGAATGCCAAACAGACAAATGATATCTTTAAATAAAAACTGGCAGATGGCCTTAGCGAATGATACCCTGAGAAATCTAGCTTCAACCCATTTTGTGAAAAAATTAGTAGCCACTATGATGAATTTGTGTCCATCATATGAATGAGGATGAATCATTCTAATTAAGTCCAAAGCCCATCCACGAGCTGGCCAAGACTTGATTATAGGCTGTAGTGGTATTCTGGGCATATGGTTGATTGGACCATGTTTCTGGCATTCCTCACAACCTTTAGCAAATATGATGCAATCTCTGAGCATTCCTGGCCAATAAAAGCCATGTCTTCTTATTAACCATCTCATCTTAGGACCGGCCTGATGTGCCCCTGCTATCCCAAGATGCATTAATCGCTTAGCTTCACGTCCAAAGACACACCGTAAAAGTATGCCTTCCTCTCCTCTTCTATATAACTCAACATCCTTGAGTACATAATTAGGAGCTAAAAAACGAATCTGTTTTTCTACCAGATTATTAGGATTCTGGAGATAAGAAATAATGTCCTGCCTCCAATCCACATCAATGTGATCAAGTGTAGCAACGTACCACTCATTTTTATCTTCTTGGCGAGCAAAGAAAGAAGGAAGGGTTCTTCGTTCAACCTTTAATATCCGTTCACGAACTCCATCTTGCAAGCTCACCCATGTTGCTAGTTGAGCCAACTCGTTTGTTGCATAATTCCTCTCGCGAGGAACATGACTCAACTCCACCTCTGTAAACAACTTGAGTAAATCACAGGCTCGTTTAGCATATGGTTCTAGGACTGGTCCAGCTTTATACTTGGTTTCAAGTTGTCTGATCACTAATTGGGAATCTCTAAATACATGCACGTCAGTGATCTCCATATCTAATAGAAGTTCCAACCCAATGATTAAAGCTTCATATTCTGCTTGATTATTTGTGCATCTGAAGTCCAACCTGAAAGAATAAGAGAAAGTTTGGCCGCGTGGAGAAACTAACGCTACTCATGCCCCAGCCATAGTACTCGTACTTGACCCATCAAAGTATAAACACCAAGGGGCCAAATCGATACGAGCAAGGTCCAATTCTGGCCCATCGCCAACATCCTCCATTGGATGATGAGCCAGAAAATCAGCCACTGCTTGGCCTTTAACCGCCTTCTGGGGCACGTACTGCAACGAAAACTCTGACAAAGCCAGAATCCACTTCCCAATGCGTCCTCGGAGAATGGGTCTGGACAATATATACTTCACCAAATCAGTTTGTGCTATGACACACGTGGTGAAGGAAAGCATGTAGTGCCTCAATTTACACCTTGAAAAATATAAGGCTAGGCACATTCTTTCCATTGGAGAGTATCTCATTTCACACTCATTCAGGGTGCGACTCAGATAGAAAATAGCACGTTCAGTTCCTGATGTGTCGTCCTGAGCTAATAAACTTCCAATAGAAAGGTCAGTAGCTGAGATATACAGCTTAAGATGAACCCCTGGCCTTGGAGGAACCAAGACTTGCGGGTTCGTTAGATATGCTTTGATTGTATCAAACACCTCTTGGTGAATAGGCTCCCATACAAAGTCTTTCTGATTTTGAAGCTTGAGCAAAGTTGAGAATGGTTGTGTTTTCCCAGCAGCCACCGTCGTAAGAAATTGATTTTTCCTAATAAACATTGTAGCTCTTTCTTACTCTTTGGTGGGATTGCACTAAGAACCGCTTGTTTCTTGTCGTTCGGTATCTCGATCCCACGCTGATGAACCAAAAAACCCAGGAAGTCTCCTGCCTGGACTCCAAATACACATTTGGCTGGATTCATCTTCAGTTGATGTTGCCTCATTCTGAGAAATACTTGTCGTAAGTCTTCAAAATGGTCACTCCTGCATTTCGTTTTAACTACCACATCATTGATATATACTTCCATAGTCTTGCCAATAAGATCATGGAAGATTAAGTTCATTGCACGTTGGTAGGTTGCCCCTGCATTCTTGAGACCAAATGGCATGTCCACGTACTCAAATACTCCTGCAAATCCTGGACACTGAAACGCAGTCTTATGTCTATCTAATTCAGCCACTGGAATCTGATGATAGCCAGCAGTTCCATCCATGAATGTTAACATCTCATGGCGAGCTACTGAGTCCACCAACAAATCCGCTACTGGCATTGGGTATGCATCTTTTGGAGTTGCATTGTTCAAGTCTCTATAGTCAACACACATTCTCATTTTTCCATTCTTTTTCTTGACTGGGACTACATTGGATAGCCACTTATTATATTTGGCTACTCGTATAATCCCTAACTTGAGCATCTTCTCGACCTCTTCCTTGACTAGAATTGTAGTTTCTGTATTCATCCGACGCATCTCTTGTTTCACGGGCTTCTTTCCCTCTATGATGGGTAAGTTGTGACAAAACAAATTTGGTGACAGTCCTGGCATATCGTCGTACTTTTCTGCAAAACAATCAGCGTATTCATGCAGCAATTCAATGAGCTTTAATCGTTCTTCAGGCTCTAGGAAGGTACTAATGGCCATAGAAGTTGGCTCTTCATTTGTCCCAAGATTGATATGTTCAATGGGGTCCTTGACTTTAGGAGGTAAATCATCCAAGGCTGCTGGAGCTCATTTAATCTCTTTCTCCTCTTCAAAGTCATGCAAAACATCTTCATCCACATTTTCCATTGCTGCAATCATTGGAACCTTCTCATAGGCTTGACTCTCTAACAGAAAATTGTGAAAGCGCTCGTGTAAAGAGTAACAAGCCTCAGTCTCTATGCTTGATAGAGACTCGATCATTGAGAATGTTTGGATGGTAGCTCAATGGTGTAGGGTCTACCACTATCTTGATTTGCTTGAATTATACCCCACTGAGCTAGTTCAGATGCCGTAACACCAACTGAGCGGCCTTTGTTATCAACGCCATATACCTCCAATGGCCTAAGGTCATTGTGGTAAAAGCTGGCTTCTAACGAGTTAGCAGAAACAGAATATGGGCGAGGATCAGCATCAACAATTTCTGCTTCACCAGACTCCATACTCCAGAGTAACATCTGCTGATGGAGGGACGAAGGTACATAATAGCTCATGTGGATCCAGTCACGCCCCAGAATTGCACTGTATGGAGCTGTACACTCTGCTACTAAGAATGTATAAGTACCGGTGATGGAACCGATGTGTACCTGCAAAAAGATGATGCCCAAAGTCTTGGAAATGCTACCCTGAAAATTTCTAACGTTTAGTGAGGTCTCTTGGATAACAGTTTTAGGAACGCCTAATAAAGCCATTGCTTTGACTGTGATGATGTTTACTGCTGCCCCTGAGTCCACTAAGAGTTTGTTTAATTGAATTCCCTAGACTTTTCCTGTAACATATAACGGCCGCATGTGCATGGCCATGTCTACAGTAGGCTTGGCGAACATCATCTGTCCCTTTGTTGATGATGAATCAGTCTTTGGTGTCTTGGCGAGTGCTAAACCATCTTTCATTTTTGGTTCATCTTCTAACACCACCAAGTTGTTGACGCTTCTGCTTGTGATTGATTCATCCGTTGATGGTGGTGGAGGTAAAGCCTATTTGGAGGACAAAACAAACACCATGTCAACAGTGGTATCCTTCTCCTCAATGTATTCTTCAGCTTCTTCATCTTCACCTTCACCGTAATCCAACAACTGTTCATCATCTTCACAGTTGTCACCCTCAGCCGGTTTCCCCTCAGAGTTCAAAGTTGTAGTGACCTCGAGAGAAGCAACATGTTGCAATTGATCCTCAGGGTTGGGATCTATAGTTGCTGGCATGAGTAGTCCTGGATCACGCTCATTTGGACGGGAAACGGGTTGTCAGACCTTCTTATATTCTTCTATGGCTAAAGGTCTCGGTCTCCATTGCAAGACCTTGGGTTCGCTTGGAGTGTTTTGCTTTTAAATGTTTTTTCCTTCCCTAGGAGGTGTATGTAGCCCCATTGTTTTCATCGTGTTATCCTCAAAAGTGAGATGTCTTCTCACTGGCCTTCGTTGTGTGACTTCACGATGATCCTCAGGAATAGGTTCGGGCTGTTTCCCTTTAGACCCTAACTCTAGGTTACGGTCAAAGACACCTGGTCGTTGTGCTCTCATTTTGGGCTCTCGAGACTTCTTCCCGAAAACCACTAATGGGTTTGCTACAAGGGCATTCATTCGCCTTTGTAGCGTTTCTGGAGAACACACCAGTTTTTCTTCTTTGAGCAAGCCTGCTTCATATGCCTCTAATGCTCTTTTGGCTTCTCCAAAGCGTCGTTGAAGATTTCTTCTTCTACTTGGAGTTACCTCAATGGTTTTCCCTTTCTCCCTCACGTACCATACGTCCTTCTTTGTGATATTTCTTGAAGGTGGAGGTACATATGGCCTTACGAGCGCGTCAGCAACTTCAGATTCAGATTTCTTGACTTCACTAACCCTTTCTGTTACTCGCGAGCGCTTAGGAGTTGGAGTATTCCTTTGTCTTGCTCGTTGGGGTTGATAATCTGTTTGTGAAAATAGTTCTGGGAAGAATTTAGCTGCTTCAGCCAATTCCTAATAAGAAATCTTCAACCCGCCTCTGAGTTTACAATGAGCACAAAGGGCTACTGGTGACTCTGCTTTTGGGTCCACATTTTCTTTTCTTTTATTTGTTTTTCTCGTTTGCTTGCTTTGTGGACTCTCGCCAGTAGTTGGATGACTGTTGGGTTGTTTCCGTTTGTTGGATTTATCTTGTGTTAATTCCAACATTCCAACTGTCACTGATAAGTCAGTCGCCAAGCTTGGCGAGGGCCATTGGTCTATCATTATTTCTCTCTCGTCAATCCACTGCTGTATTCTGAACTTCAAATCGCGACAAGCACTCGTGGAATGGCAACCCCATCTGTGATGGTATCAACAATAGAGTAGACCCCTGACATCCTCAGGATGTGGGTCCAGAGTTGCCCAATTATCAGGAACAACTGCTAGTCCTGCTTGGACTAGCTCTTCAAATATCTTCTCTCCCCTAGACGCATCATAGGTAATCTTAGTCCGCGTAGGCTGGATAAATGCAATATTGCGTCTAGACCTCCGCCTTAACCTCTTCCTTTTATAAATTAGTTCATATTTATTGCAATTGGAAGAAGCGTTGATGGAAGGAAATGATGTATCGGGAGGAGG
This sequence comes from Geum urbanum, assembly GCA_946800695.1. Lineage (NCBI taxonomy): Eukaryota > Viridiplantae > Streptophyta > Magnoliopsida > Rosales > Rosaceae > Geum > Geum urbanum. The sequence continues at coordinate 34,532,032 of OX327015.1, forward strand.
TGATGCCCTATGAGGATAATGTGGATGCCATTCCACCTCTCCCTTGTAGTTGACTTCAATTACTTCCCAGATGATCAACCCTTGGATCTTATCTCTCAAGGTTGAACACCTTGTTATTCGATGACCAAAGTGATTATGAAATCTGCAAAAATGCTGGGTTGGACCTTCATACCGTAATTGTCTGAGTTCAAGTACCAGGTAGTAAAAGATCAAACCCATGTCCCTTAACCTATCAAGGATCTCCTCCAACTTGTCACAGTTGAAAGAATAGGCTAAAAAGACAGATTGATTCCAGTCTTCCACGCCTCCAATGCAACTATCGGGTGATGACCACTCGACGTCAATCATACTTACTTGAGGCGTTGGGAAGGGCTTAAAATTCATTAATGCTGCTGTCTTGGACGCTCCCTCCAGCTTTAATCTTCCTTCGTTGATCCATTTCTGGATCTGGTCTTTAAGCTTGATGCAGTCTTTTGTAATGTGGTTCCATGCTCCATAGAACTTGCAGTATTTTTTACCCTTTAACTGCTCAGCTGTAGGAAGATGTCCAAAATCTGTTTTGACAACACGCATACTATATAGTTCGTCCAAGATCTCATGAACCATATTGGCATCATAAGTGTATGTTTCAAAATCTGGCTTAGTAAATGCCACTGTTGAGAGCTTGATTGGACCCTTATTCTTCTGAAGTTTGCGGGGCTTTAAAACTTTGCTCATTGATAAATCTACAGCACCCACTTGCTCGCCATCAGAGTCTGATTCTTGGTTGCCTATATCCTCAATATAAGCCACCATTTTTGGCTTTAGCCTGTCATAAGACTTAGCATTGTACGTTCCCTTGGATGCATTCCTTATATTATCTCTTTCTTGCATGACACTGTAGGCCTTAGCTACAACTGTGATAAGCTCATTCAAAGAGAAGTACTTGCTATTTAGGAATAGTTGGTGGTACGTGTCCTCCAAACCATTCTTGGCCATTTTGACCACCTTTTCTTTACCAAGTGGAGTCTTACATAGATAATATTCTGACCGGAAATGGTGCAAGAAGGTGACTAGACTTTCTATTGCTGATTGGCTCAATGAAGCCAGCTTTCCAATACTGGTTTCGGGTCTTGCCATTCCAAAGTGATCTATGAGCAAGGCCTCCATATCCTTCCACTCACTGATCGAGCCTTTTTCTAATCTCGTATACCATACGAGGGCCGATCCTGACAAAGATGATCCAAAGACTCTTAGTTTGAGTCCCTCGTTATCGGCAAACTGCCCCAATTGCAGCGTAAAATAAGCTAAGTGTGTTGCCGCATAAGAATCATCGTCGCCAGAGAAAGTCTGGAATGTCTGATGCCGGTAAAACTTTGGCCATTGCCAAGCATCAGGATCATCCTTCTGCATAGGAAGGAACAGTGTCTTATATGTATCATACATCTTGGCCAGATGTATGTCGCAATCGTTTAAGAACCTGTTCAACCGTTGCTCCCAAGCAGGAGGGAAAGACTCTGCTTGTCTAGTCTTTCTTGCTAGGTCAGATACATATTTAGTTAGAGATGCTACGTCCCTGTCTGTCCTCTGAGACAGTGTCGCCGCGTGTCGGCGGTATTCATCCAAACTTGCTCCCAAGTGTTGGAGGATATCTACCTGTAATCTATCCTGACCTTCCACGAAACTCGTTACTTGGGCTCCAATGGCCTCTCTCTCCTCCCGATCTCTGTTGAATTCTACCCGCATTGATTGAATTCCGGCTACCGCCGTGTCTATTAAGTTGCTTTGGGTAGTGAGAAGAGTTGCTTGCTGCTCGATCCTTTCACCGAGTGCCGTGTAGTGACTAGCCTGGTGGTTATCGCGCCTAGCTGCGTAAGCTAGGTATTCTGGGAACGTAAGTTCCGCTATCTCCGCTTCACTTAAAGATTTGAACGTCATGATGTTAAAGTTTTTAGTGAAGATAATTTCAACCACTTGATTACTCAATGAACGACACCGAGTATATGTATGTTCACGGTAAGCCGGTTGTGGGTGCTTACAACACTGAGGGTAATTCCTTCGGTAAGGATCCCCAATTGTCACTTAGAGACGCAAAGATATGTCCCACCGGGCGTGCCAAAATGTTCGATGCAAAAATATCTCCCGCGGAGAGATCATTCCGCGAAGCAGTCTCTTTTATTGACTTCGGATAGTTTGACCGCAGATATCGGTTTATCCTGTATGTGCTTCGTGTGCTGACGTGCCACCGTTCTTCAACGGAATATAGAATGTAAAGCCACCTGACTTCTTGATAAGCGATTAAGACAAGGAGAGCACCAACCCTGTCTGAATAGGTCATTCTCGCCTAGTAACCTAGGACTTTCGATATGTGTCTCTAGCAGAGCCTTCGAAATTGATACCTCACACTCCCTTATCAGTGCAAAGCAGAGTAATCTCTCTGACGGTGTGTTGAGAACACTGTTTCCTTTAGATATCTAAACTCTTACTCGATAGGTGACAAACCCTTCAACCGCCCAGTCGCAATTGCTTCCTTCTGATCGCAATACTCTCACTCGATAGGTGACAAGCACTTTGATCTGATGGTTACAAAGAAGATAGAATCTCTTGACGAGATGTCTGTCTAGGTGTACTTGCGTATAGCAAATGTATGTATTTGATCGGGGACCTTTTCCACAAAGCTCTTACTTTCCTTATATAATGCTCAGCAGTTGTCTTTGAATTACTTTGAACTTCTTCTGTTCTTGCTCTTTGAATCCCAATATAACTCTGACACCAGCATACGGGTTATCAATCCTTATAGAATCTCAATGCTATCACAACTCTTCTATCAAAGAAACCTATCTGAAACAGAAAATGTATTATAGACATCCAAACCGCATGGAATCAGCTAATTAATGAATCATAGTTCTAACTGAACTCTACTTATCATACTTGGCCACTCACCAAGCTCTTTATAACACATGGGCCGCTCGCCAAGACTTCAGCCATTCAAGCCCAATATGAAATATTTATTTCAGGCTCAAACAGACATATCACAACATGAAAATTGAATCTTTTTGTCATTTAGAAGATTAATTTTAGGTGCTAATATTCATACCATTCACACTTCTAAATCAAATGAGTTGTATGAATCTGACGTTTGATGAAAGCTGTAAGCATATAACTTATTTTGTATCAAGGTAATGTTACTCTATCATTCAAATAAGATGAAAAAGAAATTTGTCAAAACAAAGTGCCGACACATAAATTAAAATTTCATAGAAGAATAACGGTGTAAAAGAAAATACATTTCCTAATTAAATTGTTTACAAAGTTTATTTATGAAAAACGAGTGTGATTTTGAATAATTTCCTGTCATATTCAGTTTTGATGTTCATATTGGAATTTAGATTCAAATAAAATGAATAAATGATTATCAGTGACTATTCAATCTGCACTACCAAAATAAACGTTATAGCCGACGAAAAAAAAACAGGCCGACGAGTTTTCTTTCGTCGGCTAAAGTACGACGACAAAATTTACATCATCACCTAAAGTTTATGCTCGTCGGCTAAACTTTAGCCGGCGAAAATTTTGGGACTTTAGCCGACGGCTGTGAAACGTGTCATTGACCAAAGTAAAGCCAACAATAATAAATTTTATCGTCAGCTAAAGTATCGGGTTTAAATCTCAGATTTTGGGGCTTTAGCTGACGACGTTAAAACAGTCATATGCTAAGTATAGCCGACGATAATAAATTTCATCGTCGGTTAAAGTATAGAGTTTAAATCCCAGATTTTGGAACTTTAGTTGACGACTTTAAAAAAGTCATTGGCTAAAGTATAGCCGACGATAATAAAATTCATTGTCGGCTAAAGTATAGGGTTTAAATCCCAGATTTTGGGACTTTAGCCGACGACTTTAAAACAGTCATTAGCTAAAGTATAGCCAACGATAATAAATTCTATCATCGGCTAAAGTATCGGGTTTATCTCCCAGATTAAGATTTCCTTTTCTCTCCACCGCTCACCCCTCCTCTCTGAAATCCAAGTTTCCTCTCTCTCTCTCTCTCTCTCTCTCTCTCTCTCTCTCTCTGCCGCTCACCCAGACTGCTGCCTCTCTCTCCTCTCCCAATTTTCTGGTTTAATTTACCTCTCCCAAATTTCAGGTTTTACCTCTCCTCTCGCCACCCGCCCAGCCCTCTCCGCCGCCGAGTTCACTACATAATTTGTGTAATTGTTGTAATTTGTATAATTTTGTGAATTGAAATCCAGAATAGTTTGTGTAATTTGAGTAGTTTTGTGTACTTTAGATAGTCCACTTCAACAACCCAAAATAGAATTCCCAGAATCTGCAGTTTTTTCTTCTTCAGAAATCTGCGGACTTTAGCCGATAAGTTTCAAACTTTAGCCGACGACTGTCGTTTTTGTCGTCAACTATAGTTATAGTCGACGCCCTTCTGCCGACAACAGGGACGGAGCCAGGATTCTCGGTTAGGAGGGGCCTAAATAAAAAGCTTAAAAAATAGTCTTAGTTAGAGTAGTCAGTTGGATCTTGATCTATATATTTTGACAAAACAATCTCAATGTGTTGTTTTTGGTTTGATAAAGCATCACAATTACTCGCAGCATGATTATGAGTAATATTTTATCCTCCAAAATGTGATATTAACGTTTGCTTCTTCTTCCAATTACTGAATCCATGACCAGCACCAACAAAAGCTTTTTTTTTTCCCAAATTCCGTGAAAGGAAAAGTATGATTTTATGTCGACAAGGGCCTTGTTGTAGATAATATCTTCGAACTTCTTCTTGAATGTTAGGATGATAACTTGAAATTGACGGGCGTTTAGCGGGATCCGATAGATACTTTTCTGTAATATCTCCAGCACGAGACTTTTTCATATTGTCACTATTCTTCTTTTGAATTTTCATAGGTGGTTGCTCATCTGATGTTAGAGTAGAAGAAGATGATTTTTTTTTTGAAGTATCTCTCCATATCTAATAAACTTAATAAAATGATTGTATTTTAATCTCAGGAACGGTAGAGCTTTTATAAAGAAAAAAAGACCATAAAATCTTAAACTTGGTAAGAGATTGAATCCTAATTGACCTAATATTTGGACTTCATTATTGAAATAAAATATAATAATATTCTTACAAAGTCGTCAAATTTGAATTAGTTATGTACTCATACGCGTCATTAAAGTTTAGATATACTTCAAATAAATTATAATATTTATATTATATAATAATAATATATTAATTTTTTTTTACATAAACTGAGGGGGGGGCCCAGGCCCACCCTGGCCCCCACATCCCTCTGTCACTAGCCGACAACACTATAGCCGACGAAGGGTCGTTGACTATAACTATAGCTGACGAAGTTGTCTAATAGGCCGACAAATTTTTTCTTTGGCTATAGTACTTTTTCTGGTAGTGTTGTAAACATGTTTGTGTGAATGATATGTTATTAGGGCATGTTTGATATTATTTTTAGATTGACTAAAAATGTTCTTGAATTTCTAAGAAAACATAATTATAAATTCAAAAAATAAAATATAAAAAAAAATTGTTGAGTTTTAGAAACACTTAGAATTGATTTGAAAAACAAAAATAGGCGCTTTCAAATGCACAAGAACCCCCCAATTGCTCAATGGTACCCATTCATCTATTTTGATCCACGTGGCAATGTAGGGGCAGAGGTGCACCATAAACGACCATGTACTGTTCCACACAGATCACCTTATATATAAAACACATTTCCCTCTAATTTCCCGAAATTTGTGAACGCTTCTTCCCAAACCGAAATTTCCCAAATCTGAAAATCCTAATTTCAAAAATTCTCTCTGATTCCAAAAAAGCTCACTTCTTTACTACATCACTGAAATTCAGAAGCTGAAAAATCACGTGATGGGTGAGCTGAACATGGACGACATGTCTCCACCGGCGCTGTCTGAGCAAGCTCGGAAGGGCCATCTGGCGGCGACGGAGTCCGGCGACGACGTCGATCAAGTATGCTATTCCACACCGTAAGCTAGTTGGGTTTCGATTTATAGGGTTATTCATGTAAATGGATTATTTGATTTATTGGAGTGATGATTATTTTAGGAGGAGTTGAAGAGAGGATGCAAAGCTTTGGAGAAGTGTGATGAAATGATAAGCACGCTTTGTTTGTTCTCAACTAATGAGATCAAGGAGGAATATAAGCACTACTAATCTCTAGTATCTTATGGTAACTTTCACATTTTTTGTTAATCATGGTGTGTAAAAGTTTTGAGCTTTATTTGATTTGGTAGGATTTGATTTATTCATCAGGTACCGTATTATCTCGAGCAGTTCTTTAGTAGGGCCGCTGTGCCACGTGTTCTTCAGGCTCTCCAATAGCAGAAGGTGTAAAGGGTATTTTTGGATTTTGTCCCTGACTTATAGGGGTAATTTGGGTATGAACTTTAGATTTTGGGCTTTCTTATTTGATGACCTCATTTTTCCTACCAAATTCAGTCCCTACCTAAGAACTGGCATATTATCTCGGCGACTTGGGGTCAACTGTGAACGTTTTTAATATTTGGCCTAAACGAAAACAAGCTACTTATTTCAAATAGAACTATTTTAATTTTTTGACTAATGTCTTTATTATCTATATATTTTTTTATCTTCTTGAAGTCTGTCTGGTTCATCCATCTTCTGGGTTTCTTCGAGCTGCTCTCATGGAAGCCTAGAAAAATAAAAGAAAATCATTTAGTGAAAGAAAAATGGCGACTGAGGAAGAGATTGAGCGCCGTGAAGGAGCCCATGAATCCCGTAAGGCTCAACCTCGAAAAATGTATCGATTGTTTCTACTGGATTACGCGCGGGACGTAATCTAGCAGAAGCAAGTACGAGTACTCCTCCTTCTCCTTATACGTCCGAACGTTGGGGCTGT